>MU865060.1:0-74824 GCA_033576145.1 Cladorrhinum samala | reverse complement strand
AAAAATTGGCCGGCAAGGCACTTGGTTTTTTTCCGGGGTCACGTAAACACCCTTATTTTTATATTTTTCTTCCACTATACGCCATGCGAATCCAACCCCCCCCCCCCCCCCAAAAAAAAAAACCCCCATATCAACAGGATAACTAACGATTCACTACACCTTAAAAGATGAGAAAATGGCGGGGGTTGTTTTTCTGAGTCTAAAGAGTCGAGGTGATTGATTTGCCAGGAGGAAGAAAATAGAACAAACATCGTGTCACCCCTGGCCTTTCACCACTAAATGATAATACAATCTCAGACGCAGGAATTCGAGCTTCGCTGCAATGGCCTCTTCGAGAAATAAAGTCATAAACATCGTCTGATTTAATTACTATAATCCCTTTCCTCCCGATCCCACTTTCCCATTGTCTCCAAATACATTAAACTTCTAACGCACGCTTCCCAGACCCGCAACCGCCCATGCATGCTCATATTCTATTTACACAATCTTTTTTCTGTCTTCACGGACACACACCCCTTTACTCACAAACACGCAAAATCTCTATGTACCTATTCCCTCCCTCTCTCTTCTCTCTCACCTCCCATGATGCGACCCAGGAACCACAGGCTGAGCCGGCATATTCCTGATCTGCTTGATCAAGAACTCTCTCTCATCAATGAACTGCTCGTCGTCCGTTCTATCCTCCAAAAAGTGACTCAGAAAATGCAACAGCTTCTCCCTGTTCATCAACAGAATTTTTTGTACCGGAACAGACTTGTGCGGATTCGCCACAAACACTTTGAAGACGTGGAACCCCTCGTACTGCACCATTTTGCGGTCGTCCCGCAGCAGATTCATGCAGATCTTGAGATGTTCCCCCCTGTCGACGTAGGCCGTCATGACATTGTAATTTGATCGATCCAGCAGAATCTCTCCGAGGAGTTTTATGGATTGTCGCTTGGTGACGTAAGAGTTTGATTGAACGAGGATGGTGTTGTACCGCGAGAAGAAGAGGTCAAAATTGACGGCGAGGTATTTAGGGACCAGTTCCTTGTGTTTGGTCAGGATTTCCTATATCAAGCGTGTAAGTGATTTGGGGTTGGTTAGAAAAAGGGGGCGCGGGGGGGTGGGGGGATTACCCTAAAAGTGGTGAAAGCATCCGCGGCAACTTCGAATGAGCTCTTATCTATCCATTCAAAAAAGCTCCAGAAAACGCCATTCCCTGACTGTGGGCGGTCCTGGTTGATCCCACCGATCCCTCGCGCACTCGAGCCTGGTTCGTCTCCGTCATCGTATAGTATTACTGCCGCCGCAGCCTCGTTTTTGAGCACCTCTCGCAGCACCGTCCCCGCTGGTGTCGCGCTCTCCTTGTGATCGTACCCCCTGCATAGTTCAATGAGAACTTGCGGTCGCTTCTCGACGACCCAGGCCAGGGCAAACGGTTCAGGTTTTTGGGGACCGGTCGGGGGTCGGAATCGGAAGACGTATGAGAAGATCACTTGGGTGTCTTTGCGGGACTCGAAGGGTAGGCGGTGGAGGTGAACGGCAAGGAGGTAGAGGAGATCTTCTTCGATGATGCCGGTGATCAATTGGAGGACTTGTTCGGGCGAGGCCTCTGATTCATGCGTGCCTTGGAGAGCCAGCTTCATCTGCGACAAGACCTTGGCCAGTTCTTCTGCCTGGGTTGACGAGTTAATGCTGATACTCGATCCGGCGCATTTGTTTTGTTTGACGTGTTAAGGGCATGCCTGCGTTGCCTACCTTTGCGGCCCCCTGTGGCCCCTCGAGCTTTGTAACATGGTCCCTCGCCTGCTTTGGCAGGTCTGCGGCATTCGTCCTTGTCCGGGTTCGTCCAAAAAAGAAAGACATGTTGTGAACTTTTTTTTTTAAAAAAAAAAAAAAAAAATTGTTGATGTGATGGGTACCGTATCACAGGTGCCCTCCTTGGCAAGATCACTGAACCGGGGACGGGAACCTTGAAGGCGAGGTCCAAAAAAGATGTAAGTTGTCTTGGGGGGCTAGCGGTGCATCGACGAAAGTCTCACCGGTGTCAGTTGGCTCGGATAGCGAAGTGCATTGGATGCTTTCCGCGACCGTCCTCCCACGGGAAGGGGGTTATTGTTTTGGTGATGAGAGCTCGGCACAAAGACCGTCACTGGAGCAGCCCCGGGATGTTGTTGTTTCCAGGGTCGTCAGCAAGCCGCTGCCACGGGCACCGACCTGGAGCAAGACAGGGTCGGCACGGGCACTAATTAGAATGGGAACAGAGTTGTTGGTCTTGACCCCATCAATTGCGGCCCCTGAAGTTGTGAGATGATGCTGGGATACCTCTCGTCCAGTCATCTTTTCTGCGTGGAATTTGAGCCTTGGCAGTACTGAGTTAACATTTAATTTTTCTTGGGCTTGCAAAGCAAGCGGGGTCCAGTCGCTTCCCATGCGACCCCGCCACCCTTCTAAGAGTAACCCCTCCATTGCCAAATTCAGCAGCCGTTTCGGATCGAGTCACAGCTTTTGAATTTGTCGGCTTTTAAAAGAAAAAAGACTGCGAACAAACAAGTGAGTCAGAGACCTCCTAACCTTGTCAGTATCAACGGCCTGAACATCTCTACTTTGAGGGATTCTGGAATACCCACGCACATACAGTCGACTGACTTTTGTTGTTCCTTTCCGCAATTTTCAGAGCGATCAGCGAGCGCGCGCGGGGTTCCAACATGTCCATCGACTTTCCGAAGGCGGAGGAGGCCATCATCCAGAGATGGCGCGAGATCAAGGCCTTTGAGAGGCAGCTCGAGCTATCCGAGGGCAAGCCAAACTACACTTTCTACGATGGCCCCCCTTTCGCAACCGGTCTGCCCCATTACGGCCATCTTCTCGCTTCTACCATCAAGGATATCATCCCAAGATACTGGTCCATGAAAGGCCACTATGTCGAGCGCCGCTTCGGCTGGGATACACACGGTCTTCCCATTGAGCACGAGATCGACAAGAAGCTCGGCAAATCCGGAAAGGCGGCGGTTGAGGAATTGGGCTTGGAGAAGTACAACGAGGAATGCCGCTCCATTGTCATGAGATACAGCAAGGAGTGGAGAATCACCATTGAGAGGTTGGGACGCTGGATCGACTTCGACAACGACTACAAGACCATGGACCCTACCTTCATGGAGTCTGAATGGTGGGTGTTCAAACAGCTGTTCGACAAGGATCAAGTGTATCAGGGTTACAAGGTCATGCCGTACTCTACCAAGCTCAACACAGCTCTCAGCAACTTTGAGGCCACCCAGAACCGCCAGGAGATTACCGACCCCACTGCAGTCGTCTTCTTCCCGCTGATCGAGGACGAGAATACCGGTTTCCTCGCCTGGACGACCACCCCATGGACCCTTCCATCCCACGTTGCGCTTGCCGCAAATCCCAACTTCGAGTACGTCAAGATCCACGACGAGAAATCTGGGAGGAATTACATTCTCCTGGAGAAGCTTCTTTCGATCGTTTACAAAGATCCCAAGAAGGCCAAATACAAGGTTCTAGAGAAGTACAAGGGTAAGGATATGAAGGGCTGGAAGTATCTACCCCCATTCAACTATTTCTACGACGAGTACAAGGAAGTTGGCTTCAGACTCCTCAACGCCGACTACGTAAGCGATGACAGCGGTACCGGTATTGTCCACCAGGCGCCTGCTTTCGGTGACGAAGATTACGGCGTTGCAGTAGAAAATGGTATTGTTACCGAGAAGCGGCCGCCTCCTGACCCGGTAGATGAGTCAGGCTGCTTCACCAGCAAGGTCCCTGAATATGCGGGCATGCACGTCACAGAGGAGGCCAACAAACACATTCTCAAGTACCTCGAAGGAACCGGTAGACTGGTTGTCAAGTCGCAGTGCAAGCACGAACTGCCCATGTGCCCTCGCTCGGATACGCCCCTCATCCACAAGGCCGTCCCCTCGTGGTTCATCCGCATTCCCGACATCATACCCAAGATGCTTGAGAACATTGAAGGGTCTCACTGGGTTCCTTCCTTTGTCAAGGAGAAGCGGTTCGCCAGCTGGATCTCCAACGCTCGTGACTGGAACGTCTCCCGCAACAGATACTGGGGCACGCCCATCCCTCTTTGGGTAAGCGATGACTACGAGGAGCGCGTCTGCGTTGGCAGCATCCAGGAGCTTAAGGAATTGAGCGGCTATGAGGGCGAGATCAACGATCTGCACCGTCACAAGATCGACCACATCACCATTCCCAGCAAGCAGGGCAAGGGCACGCTGAAGAGAATACCCGAGGTCTTTGACTGCTGGTTCGAGTCCGGAAGCATGCCTTATGCAAGCAAGCACTATCCTTTCGAGAACGTCGAGCAGTTTGAAAAGTCTTTCCCTGGTGATTTCATTGCCGAGGGTCTTGATCAGACCAGAGGTTGGTTCTACACCCTCCTTGTCTTGGGGACTCACCTCTTTGGTGTCTCTCCGTTCAAGAACTGTGTCGTCAACGGAATCGTCCTGGCCGAGGATGGAAAGAAGATGTCGAAGCGCCTCAAGAACTATCCCGATCCCGGTATCGTCATGGACAAGTATGGATCTGATGCCCTCCGTCTTTACCTCATCAACTCGCCCGTCGTGAGAGCCGAGCCTCTCCGCTTCAAGGAGTCCGGAGTCAAGGAAGTTGTCGCAAAGGTTCTCCTTCCGCTTTGGAACAGTTACAAGTTCTTTGAAGGCCAGGTTGTACTTCTCAAGAAGATTGAGAATGTCGACTATATCTTTGACCCCAAGATGGAGTCTTCCAATACCAACGTCATGGATAAGTGGATCTTGGCCAGCTGCCAGAGCCTGCTCAAGTTTGTCAACGAGGAGATGGCCGGTGAGTTAACCTTTGGTTCCCAGGAATGCTTTTCGGTGGTTCGATACTGACAAGAAAACGATAGCCTACCGTCTCTACACCGTTGTTCCCAAGCTTCTCGAGCTGATCGACAACACTACCAACTGGTATATTCGATTCAATCGCAAGCGTCTCAAGGGTGAGAATGGATTGGATGACACCCTCCACGCCCTTAACACGCTCTTTGAGATCCTGTTCACACTGTGCCGTGGCCTCGCTCCCTTCACTCCTTTCCTTACGGATACAATCTACCAAAAGCTCATCCCTCACATTCCTACCGAGCTTCAGGGCCAAGACTCGCGCAGTGTCCACTTCCAGACGTTCCCCGAAGTCCGACAAGAGCTCTTCAATCCTGACGTTGAGAGACGGGTGCAGCGCATGCAGAAGGTCATTGAGCTTGCCAGATACTCGCGTGAGAGACGTACAATCGGTCTCAAGCAACCGCTCAAGACCCTTATTGTGATCCATCACGACCCCCAGTACCTAGAGGATGTGGAATCGCTCAAGAGCTACATCACCGAGGAACTGAACGTCCGGGACTTGGTTCTCACCTCTGACGAGGCCAAGTATGGTGTCCAGTACAGCGTCACCGCTGACTGGCCCGTCCTCGGCAAAAAGCTCAAGAAGGATATGGGCAGAGTCAAGAAGGCGCTACCCAACGTCACCAGCGAGGAGGCGCACGAGTATGCCGTCAGCGGCAAGCTCGTTGTCGACGGCATCACCCTCGAGGCTGGCGACTTGGTTGTCAAACGCGGTCTGAAGGAGGATGAAGCTTCCAAGAACCTCGAGACCAACACCGACCAGGATGTTCTCACCATTCTTGATGCCGAGATCTACCCTGGTCTTGCCGAGGAGGGTCTTGCCCGTGAGATTATCAACAGAGTACAGCGCCTCCGCAAGAAGGCTGGCCTCCAGGTGACGGACGACATCAAGATGGAGTACAAAGTTCTCGAGGACCCCGAGAACACTGGCCTTGAGGCTGTCTTTGAGTCTCACGCAGATACCATTGCCAAGGCGCTCAGGAGGCCGTTGGACAAGCACGAGGTGACCCATATTGAGGGCAAGATTCCCGAGCGCAAGGAGGAGGGCATCATTGCCGAGGAGGAGCAAGAGGTACAGAAGGCTACTTTCCTGTTGCGGCTTCTCAAGCTTTGACTTTAGTTGGTAGCCCGGAGTGTCGGAGTTTGGTACAGAAGGAAGGATGGAAAACTGCTGAAAGCTCAACAGTTTATGAGTTTTGGACGGAAAAACGAGGTCAAGAGAAAGCCTTGAAAGCATGACGTATTACTTTAGAAAAGATCGATTAGATTATAGGATACATAAATACTTTTGTCCTATGGTTCACTCTATTTCCTCCCTTTTGCTGCTGCCTGTGAGTTATTATTGTTTGTTGTTAGCTCGTCGACAAACAATCGCAAAACAAGATATATAAAATAATAATAATAAAAAATAAAAAAATAAAAAAGGGTAGTTTCCGAACCAGATAGCAGTTTTTGAGCTTCATAAACTCATTGACGCACTTGTCTTTGTGAACCGAGTTGTAGTCCGCAACAATGCACTTGCCATAGACCGACGCCTGGATGTATTAAAAGCGCTTCTCGTTAATGACACTGAAAGACGGGAGTCATGATGTAGGCAGGGCCAGAAGTTTTTATCCCTACCTCAGCAGTACACTTTGAGACAGCCTGGGCAAATCGCTGAATTGGTCGAGTTTTCTGCTGCATATTGACTTTTCTTTTCTTTTTTTTTTTTTTCTCAAGAAAAGCTGATGTAACAGTCTTTTCGCATTCGTGGGTTGGGATCTTGTGAATTGATGATGTCTTGTGAAACCCCCCTGCAAGTGGATAAAAGCGGGAGGAAAGCTTGGCATGTTGCTAGGGCTGATACATAAATAATTACTGTGGTAGAGGTAGGTGTGCAACTGGCCCCGTCGGCCGTTGTGTTGTCCAGTACCGTCCCAGCCATCTGGATTACGGCATATGCCACGCACTGGCCGCTCTTGCTCTTTACGCGACTCTGGCGACGAAGCGAAGCTCACATCGCCGTTGAACGCGCCCCGCGTGTCCCTGGCTTGTCCATAACCAATTGCATCTCCCCTTTTTTCACACGGTTGATTGTCGCAACCCAAGACCTCAGCCTATCGCTGCTGTGCCGCTTGGCTTGTTGTTTTTCGCGACAACCCTCAGGGTTCTGCCAGTTAATTCTCTTTTGGACCTAGTTCTTCTGCGCATCATCTTTTCCATCTCGAATAACCCCGACGACGACCTGAATGCTTTTTGCATAGCTTTAACCAAATAGAAACAAAAAGGAACAACAACAACAACAACAACAACAACAACAACAAAACCAAAAATAACTTTTCAACCGCAGCATACTTCGAATCCTATCATGCCTTGGAGGTGGCCTCCTCTCACATGCCGCCTCAATCCTCTCTGCCCCTCCGAGACGGCAGGGCTGGGGTTCCATTTTCCTCGTCGTCGTTCATCCACAACAGCCAGCTTAGCGACCCATACACCGATGAAGATATCGAGCTTATCCACGAGATCGTCGCCCTCGGGGAGTCCATCTACCCGACCCTACCCGAGCGCGAGAGACTGCCCACCAATGCGCTCTTCCTTGCGGCCGAGCAGATCCTCCCGGCCCACGACTACGACGCCGAAAATGCACCATCTCACATCTCGCGCCTCATCTTTAAGATTGGGGGGCAGCGGTCCGGCGAGACGCTCAGCGACAAGTTTAGAACCGTCCTAGAGGGAATGGGAATTAAACTTGAGTTTGTCCCGAGCAGTCCACCCATTCGATCCGGGTCGCATCGATTGTATCCGATCAGCGACGAAGAGACGGTTGAATTCGACTTTGACGATAAGCGCCGCCCGCGGCCTAGGCACAGCGCCATCCCGCGCCGGGTTGGTCGGGTATCATTGTCTGATGAAGCCACATACGACTTACCCGTCCGAACTTATTCTCGCCCTCGCTCTCGCTCCGTGTCCTTCCTGGATGACCAGGTCACGGCGCACACCGACGAAGAGACACGCCCGTTCAGCCGTGGAGAAAGGCAGGACCTCGCGCAGTTTATGTCCAAGCCGCAAGCGATACCCAAGCCGGTGCAGCAAGCAGTCGGCGACGATCAACCGGCCGCACGACGTCTCAGAAGAAAGCCGAGTCGCGTATGGAATTGGCAGCTCCAGATTGAAAAAGCAGAAAAAGAAGACGCTGGCGCAGACGACGGAAAAGCCCGCTTTGAGTCGCACATTCCAGCGCATCTCCTGGCGTACCCGGAAAAAAACAAGCCGGATAGAGCCAAGTTGGCGCTTCATACCATCGGCCCCAACCGTGAAAATGCGGCTGGCGCCGAAAACGGGAACAACAAAGACCGTGTCTCAACCGCAACTCCTTCGACAATTGCAGACACGGAACCCATTGGTAACTCGCATGGATCCGACGGATTCAACGGAGCGCGTGGTTCCAGCGATACCACCGTTGAACCGCACGACAAGTACGACGACCAAAACGCCGTGTTGCCTCATGGAGAGCGCTCTGCCGTCGACTTTGAGGCCTTGGAGGCGAAAATGGAACAGATCCGGGCGGCCGAGGACGTCGGGCTGCTCGAGGATGCTTTTGATGAGTGGCTCCTTCGATCCAGGCACGCCAGGACTGTAAATACAGACATTATGGACACGGCAGCCGAGCTCGCCGACAGCGACATCGTGGATGAATGTCTCGAGATATGGCGCGAGGAGGCTGTCCTGCTCGTAAGGGCTCAGGCGATGGCGAGGGCCACTGCAGAGCAAGAAGCCTATGTCGCGCGCATGGAGAGACGGGCAGCCAGAGTCTACGAAATCTTCACCGTCACCAGCGCGCTCCTGTTTTGGCATCAGGAGGCTCTGGAAGAAGTCGAAAGAACCGCGGCAGCGCGCAGGCATCTCGTGCGGAAAAGAGCGTTCGAGGCCTGGCGAGCGCAGCGCGTTGAAGACGAAGCCAAGGTGGCCAACTTTCAGCTCATCCACTGGCTGCAGACCTGGACTCAGGTTGCCTTCCATCAGGAGGTGCGCCGCAATGTTGCGATCCAAAGGGATCAGCAGGTGCTAAGTCGGCAGTCACTTGACGCCATGTGGCAGATCCAAAAGGCGCGTGCAGCAGACAACTTTCAAATTTCCTGGCTTCTAAGGAATGCCGTCGAGACTTGGATTACGGTGGATAACGAGAGCGTTCAGCAAGAGGAACTAGCCGTAGAACTGGACGAGAGGCTTCTGCTTGACGAGGCTCTCACAATCTGGAATGAGGAAGCTATTGAGATCCGTCTTAATGCCGACCAACTCACGATTGAATACTTCAGACAGGACGCCCGCCGCATTATGCAGGATTGGCAGGAACAAGCCAGACTTACGTCTTCGCTTGCGCAATTCAGACGTGCTGCCGACGATGACGAGAAGAATCGCGTCCTCGGCACATGGCATACGTCGTTGGAAGAGACAACCAATCTAAAGACTGCCGCCGACAACTTTGTCCTCGCCAACCCGCTAGTTATCTGGCGGCGTGAAGCCCTACTCCGGGAATTCCAAGCCAACCAACAGTACGACCTCCTCGCTGGTGTCCTAAGTTTCTGGTCCCTCCAACAGCGCGAGTTAGAATTCAAACGCCAGCAAGAAACCCAGACACTGATTCAAACCCTCGACTCTTTCCGGCTCGCCGCGGTCGCTGCGCGGCACGCCCGCTGGGACGGAGAGGAGGAGTCCCTCAACTTATTCGAATACAACACCTACCACGACGTATTCGACGACTGGCTAGACGAGCTCGACCAATCCGCGTTTTGGCGACACCGCCAAAACGCCGACCTCATTTGTCTCTACCGGAGCACGCGGCATCTTATCGACCACTGGCAGCTCAGGGAACGCGAAGCAGTCACGCGGAGAAGACAGGCAGATATCTCTGCTCGAAGACGAATTGCCGAAACCGTGCTGGACGTCTGGCCTGAAGTGACAGAAGCCGCCAGAAGGCAGAGGTTGATGAGCTCGTTGAGAGCGTTTCGAAGGCACTACAAGGTCCAAACCGCCAGATCCTGTCTGGATCATTGGCACCTGGCCGCGACCGACTATGTCGAATTTGGACGGGACGCGCACAATGTGAATATTCATTTCCGGAGGGCGGATATCAATGAATATTTGGATTACTGGGCGGATACCGCACACCGAGCCAAGGAGGTTCATGGCCTAGCGGCGGAAGCGGAATTAGAACTGTGGTTTGGGAAGTGGGCGGATGAGGCGAGGGAGTTGGCGGCGACGAGGGAGTACGCGGTTGAATACGATGAGGATGTGGTTCTGTGGCGGTGTTGGGAACGCTGGGAGTTCGAGGCGCTGCAGGTTGTGAGTAGGAATCAAATGGTTGGGGCCGTGAGGGAGAGGAACAATGGACGGTTATGTAGGCAATTGTTGGACGAGTGGTATATCAAAACCGTGCCGGTTGATGGGAATAATGTTATGAGGCTGGGTGGTGCAACGACGAGTGATTTTAGGGCAAGTTTGCTGGGGTCCAGGAGGAGTGTGAGGAGTGGAATTCGAGGAGGGGGATCGATTTTGGGGACTCCGTTGCCGATTAGGAACCGGGGAGGGGGGTCGGTCGTTCCTCCACCGCCACCGCCGCCTGAGACTCCTAGGTTCGTTTCTGTTTCGCAGCTCGGGAGGGGTGCAAATACGAATGGGAACGAGGATAATGGAGGGGAAGAGACTTTTAGGCCTGCTCATCAGTTCTCTACGAGTCTGAGGTCTAGGCTTGGCTTAACAGGAGGCGGCGCAGGGGCAAAGGATACGGGCGACTCTCTTCTAGGCGCAATGCCGGAGTTTGACGACGACAGCTTCGCTCCTGATGCGGAGACGAACGATCCGGGATTCATGTCCACGCCCACAAAGTGGACGGGCAGCGCAAGACCGCTGGGGTACCGACCTGCGGCAGCCGCTGGGTCCAATTCGACTCCGTTCAACAAGGCTACCACCACTCCTTCTGCGATCCTGGCATCTCCCTACGAACGGGAGCTGAGGAATGGGTATAGCGTCGGCACAGGAGGCGAAAGAAGTTCGTTGGGGTTGAAGTTGAGGGGAAGCTTGCTGGGCAGATCGACAGCAAACAGAACGAGGACGGTAGAGTTTGCTGATATCACTGAGGACAGCGCTGAAGCAAGCTCGAGGTTATCTTTCTTGCAGAGACCGAAGAAGAAAAGAGGCGAGCGAGAAGAGTCACCCGCCTAGGTGGTTAGGGCGATTGAGAGTGTTGTCTGTGCTACAGATGGATTGGGATAAAAAAAGTCTCCAAACAAAGCAAACGATTGCGGGAAGGGCGTATGGCGTTGGTAGGGGAAGCAAAGAAGGAAGAGCGGTATAATTTCTCTTTGAATTCTTTTTTTTTTTTTCTTGTTTTGTTCAACGCCGATTGATTAATTTTTTTCTATTTGGATATATACCCCAGGGCATGAAGGCAGGTGGGCATTCATCAGATTCTTATTTTTTTTCTCCTTCCAAAAAAAGCATGGCATTGGGCTAGGCGTATATATACAGGAAGCTATTCAGGCCAGGGTTCCAAGAGGCATGTTCATGGCGAAGGGCGTCGGGTTGAGGAGATGGTTATGTTAGGCATAGGAAATAGGTTATGGTTGAGTTTAATATCAGTTGGATACATTTTCTCACTGTAAATCATGCGTTATATACCTACACACAGGCCCTGGAGAATGATGAGCAAGTGAGCATTCTGCTACCTCGAGTTCTTGTTTCCAGGATGATGCAAGTGTTTGTCGTGTTCTTAGGTATGGCATACAACATGAAACTCTTTGCGCACTTCATTCGTATTATCTTGTAGTATATAATAAGTCCTGGTTTGGATCGCAATTTCTTGTCTGGTTTATATTGTGATTATGACTTACCAGATCACTTACAAGGCGCAGCTATCGTCAAGAGGATGTAATTAGCAGCTGCTGAACTGCTGCTGCAGAAATTCTGGTGACCCACAATATTTCTCTCCAATCCAATCCAATCCCGTTGCGCCTGCAAGCCCCACCAGGGCTCGCCAATTTTTTGGGCAAAACCCACAAGAAACTTTTCCCATTTATTTCGCTTTCCTCTTTGTCAAGATCACGGTGATCCATCCAGCAACCGAGTACTTGTCCTCTCTGCCCGCAAATCAATCACAATGGCCAAGGTCAACGTCAGTAAGTTATTACCATTGAAGATGCCTTTTTTTTTTCCTTTCAATTGGGAATGAAAACTGACGATTCCACTCTGCAGACCTCGCATCCTCGAGACGCAAGTCTCGCAAGGCCCACTTCAAGGCCCCCTCCAGCGTTCGCCGCGACATCATGAGCGCCCCCCTCTCCAAGGAGCTCCGTGAGAAGTACAACGTGAGTAGTTCCTGTTTTGAAAGCATGCCTGAACACATTGACTGACGTCCGCACCCCCAGGTCCGCTCCATCCCCATCCGCAAGGACGACGAGGTCACCATTGTCCGCGGCACCCAGAAGGGCAAGGAGGGCAAGGTCACCTCGGTCTACCGCCTCAAGTACGTTATTCACGTCGAGCGCGTCACCCGCGACAAGGCTTCCGGCCAGTCGGTTCCCCTCGGCATCCACCCCTCCAACGTGGTCATCTCCAAGCTCAAGCTTGACAAGGACCGCGAGAACATCCTTGCCCGCATCAAGGCTGGTCGCGAGCAGGTTGTCAAGACCAAGGTTTCCGCCTAAATCTTGACGAGAGGGACTCGAGCAACCAAATAAATAGAAAAGAAAAGAAACAAAGAGGGCTACGACAAAATAACTCCTCGACATTCGAATTTCGACCACAATACCCCCATTTATTCTCACGGTCGGCATCTGGCGTTTTTTTGAAATCGGCATTTCGGAAACAGGTATTCATGAAAGGGATGGGAAAAAGACGGCTTAGATGATGAGATTCTACTACACACAGACACACACAGACGAATTCGAGACAGTTTTTTGTTCTCAATGGCCATTTTTCACCTTTGGTGAATCATGTTCCATGGGAGGTTTATCCCGAAGCCTTACTCTCCTCTCTTTCTCTTTCATGAGAGAAATGGATCCTTGTTGTGATATATGATGGTAAGTGCGGAGAGACCTGACGCTTATTGTGCCAACCATCTCTTCGTCGTAGCAGTGAAGCAATGTTTGCCCCGAGTGACACAAACCCGCCAATATATCTACGCGTCAACCACTAGCCCCACGGTTTTCGAGTTATACGCTTGGCGAAGAGCAATATCACTTTGATCCCCTCGGGGAGAGAAGTCAAGAATCGGGGGTAGAAGTCCGATTCTTGTGTATTACCTCGCCTGCAGACCGCCATTGGATTTTCCTTGCCAGATGAACAATGGGGGTTTGATGGTGATGTACATTCCTTGCACCGTAGAAAAATAAATTTAATTTCAAAACAGTTGACTTTTACTCTGGTTTCTCGTCGCGTTAGGTGCTTGCTACATATATTCCCACCTGTGTTTTTTGGAATATGATTTGCGAATACAGCTGATATTCACTTGGGCGATGTTATGCCCCAATCTGTTCCCCCTCTTTGTAGTTACAAATAGACATATTGTAAATGCGGTTGTATGTACCATGCTGTCATAGTCCTGCATTATATCTCTGTTACCGGTAGTTTTTTGCAACCACCGTATTATTGAATAATTTCAGTTTGGGTTGGATGGGTCTCTCTGTACAGCAAACTCGGCAACATTCTTCACATGGCTTGTCCTCTAACGAAAAAAAAAAAAAGAAAAAAAAAAAAGGTGACTTCAATAAAAAGAATGAATCTCATCTCGAGCAATATTGAAATTGAAATTACCTATCTAAATGAGCTTGTTATTTAACCATATATGTTTTGAATTTTACTTTTCCCAAAGCTCTCTAATCGCGACTAAAAAGATAGTAACAATTATTGGGCAATTATCTAAAACCTTTTTTTTTAAAAAAAAAAAAATTAAAAATTTTTTAAAAAAAAATTGGGAAATCGAGAAGGTTCAAACAATAAACTGAAGAGAGGGAAAGGATTGTGATGTGTAAAAATTACGAACCTAATATGGTATGTACTGCTTGCTACTACTAATTACTTACTTAACTACTGTATATCGTGACTTTTGATTGTATAAAAAGTTATATAGATGTATATATAAAATTTAGAAAATCAATGTAAGGGGGTATCCTCAACTAATGGTAAAGTAAGAGAAAAAGAAGAAGAAGGAAAAACAAAAAAAGACAAAATATGGGCTCGATATAGGAAAAAACACTTTCTTCCTTATACGTCACTGCCCCCACCCCCCAAGTATATAAATGCAATATAACTTGTGTCAAAACAAATATATCCATCTGCCCATCGAAACCACGAGAAAAAAAAAAAAAAGGAAAAAAATAAAGAAAAAAAAAGGTCATCATTATGATTCCATCGTCCAAAATCTCATTTCCATCTTTGATCATCCTCGTGCCCAATAACCCATCATCAAATACATCAAATCATCATTCACTTCATCTCCTTGCCAGCCATCTTCTACCTCACCCACCCTCTCCCTTCGTCCCATTTCAAATCTCCAACCAGCAGAGATTGAACTGTTCCTCCTCTTTGTCTCTATTTCACTCCTCAAAGCCCCTCTCTCCCCTCCCCCGTAGAAAATTTGTCACCTTTCCATTATAAAGCATTTCCGCTGAACGCAACACTCTTTAACCGGCTGATGACCTTGTCTCCTTTAGTCCCTCCATGGCAGTTCCCTCTCCCCCAACCTAACGCAAGTCAAGTACCCAATTCCTCCCGCATCCCCGCCACCGGCACCGCTCAGTTCCAACTCCAGCCCGGTGCCCATCAAGGGTCGGACCACCTCCCTGGCCATCGCCTTCAGCTCGTCTATCCTCTTCTCGAACCTCCGCAGGTTATCCCTCGAGTACAGGTCTGGAGTCAACTTCAAAAACCTTTTGCACTCATCATGACTTAAGTAGCCCAGTTTATCGCTTGACGGAGAGTTGGATCCCAGTATCCGGTACGTGCGGCCTAAAGAGATGACGCTTGGTGGGGGCGCGGGAGGCGGCGGCGGAGCAGAGCTCCTCGAGATGGCCGAATTAGACCCCGACGACGAGCTGTTCCCCCTGGGCCTCGACGATTGTCGTCTATCGTGCTGCTGCTGCGCCCGGCCGTTCGCGCCGGCTTCCGAAAACGTGACCATGGGCACCGAGGGGACCGGAACCGGCACCGTGTTCTCGGCCAGCCACTGCCTGAACAAGCTGACGGCCAGCCAGTCCAGGTAATTGGTTCCGGGGGAGACGCGTTCCCCCGTCCGGGAATTGACCAGGCTCAGCCGGAAAAGTCTCGCCTCGATTCTCGATACGGTTTCTTCCAGCTCGTCGACTTTATCTTCTATTATGTCCACCACCGATTCCGGCAGCGCGGCTCGTATGGATCTCTCCCCCGCCGGCCACTGTCCTACCACGTGAACCAAGGCCTCCTGAAATATGACTTTGGATCTGGCCAGGTAACCCAGGCGGAGGTAAGAAATAGGGTATTTGGCTATCTGCTTCCAGAGCCGCGACTGGAATTGGAGCAAGTGGTGGTCGACGCGGGGTCCCACGACGGATAGGGCGTCGTATTGATCGGCCAGGGTCAAGAGTGATTTGCACTGGATGTATGCGTCGGCTATGTTAATCGAGTCGAGGTGCGGGGGATAGTTGTACATTATTCGGAAGAGATTATCGTAGTCGCGGAGGAGATCCTGCTCTGCCGGTGTCGGGGGTGGTAAGGATGGAGCGGTGTGATGGTGATTATGGGAGAGTGAGAGGTTTGCTACAGATCGAAAGAAGCCAGATTTGCTGTCTCTTCGCGATGGCGGCGGTGCCAATGGCCCGCCAAAAAGCGAATTTGTAACTGTCGGCGGCGGAGGGCGCTCCTCTTCTTTTTGTACCAGCATGGGAATGTCGTCGTCGCCTGAACCATAGTCGAGTTCGTATCGCCATCGCTTCTTGAGGGGACCTAGGGATCTGTTTCCTGATCCTCCTGCTCCTCCTGCTCCTCCTGCTCCTCCGCCTCCTCCCGCTTCGTCGTCTATCCTTGCTAATTGTCCATCATGCCCGCTTCCTTTGGGGGCTTCGATTGCGCCGGCCGTAGGCGGAGCTGGCAATTCGGGTACTGTTTGTGCCCGCGACCATTCGTTGCTTGTGCTGGCTTCAAAGAATCCCGAGCATCGAGTGAGGGTGTGTCGGTGTAGGAGATAGCGGTTCTCATGGCCGGAAGCGACTCGCACAACAATCTCGACATCGCCGCTGTGGCTAAACACTGGGAACTCGTTTTGCGGAACGAATGAGCCTCCGCCGGCATGCGACCTGTTGTATCGTCTGGATCGCGATGAGACATGGGACTGCGTCGCGCGATGGCTATGTCCTCCTCCATGCCCTCCATGCCCGCTGTTTGTGGTTCCGATGACCGACGCCGGCCCCCGCAGCGCCAACGTGTGGTCGCCGTGATGCGACGACACCATGGATGCGATGCGGGCGGGTTTTCGTTGTCGCCCTTCTCTGTCGGATATCCTCCGATGGTCTTTCGCCTGTTGCAGAAGGCGCGCAAGATTCTAGATAGCTTTCTTCGCCTCGGGCTGCCTCCCAGTTCTCCCCGTCGACGACACCGAGCTTAACGAATTGAGAGAGTCAAGGCTGGCAGCTGTCAACCGACCGATAAGCCTTGATAAGTCGCACCAGGAGGGGTTGGTACAGCTGACAGGTGCAACGGTTGCAGAAAACAGCCGGATAACCTTGGAAAGTGTGCAGAAACAAGGTGAGATATAAAAACAAGACTGTTGCAAATGACAGTGAAGAATAAAAAATAAAATAAAAAAAATGAAGCATGGGTTTCTCACGATGGCGTGCGGTTTCTTGGTTTCGCTTCGAAAGCTACTCAACCCCACTCAAAACACGCTTGTCAAGGCAGACAACCCGGCAACATCCCCAATTCACACTATCTCACCCCTGGCCCCCCTGAGCAGCTGTGTGTCCTGCTGAGTAGTACTGTGGTTAGGAAGGGGGCTTGTGACTCGGCAAGGTGAGCAAGAGAGATGGGAGAGGCTGTGTGTGTGTGTGTGTGTGGTACTGTTTCCGGCTTTCGACGGCGAACCGAATTGCGCAAGAGGCAGCTGTTTGCGGTTCGCCACTTTTTGAGGTTGCTTCCAGGTTTTTTTTCTTCCAAACGGCAAAAATAAAAAAAGGGTGGTTTCTGAAAACGATTGGCGATTGATGATTTTCAGTTGTTTAGAGCCAACTTCACTGGAACGAAAAACCAAATGGGGAAAAGGTGGTTAAAGGAAGTATTTTGTCAATATGATAATTGCTTCCAAGGAATGAAACAATAAACAAGGTAATAGGGAGTAACGGGCGAAACAGCGAAAGAAAGAGAGAGAGAGTGTGTGTGTGTGTGCGTGTGTGTGTGTGGTAGTCAATGTTTATTTACCAGTATGCATCCTTCTTGCCGGAGGAGCAACGACTGCTGTGGTGCAAGTCGCGATGCGAGCGTACTGTGTAGGTAAAGCACACACATACCTAGCTACGCGACCATGCGGCTAGGAAGGCTTGCACACCGAATGCTGCCGCCCAGGGCGTTTGGTGTCCAAAGGCCGGAGAGCAGAGAAAGGTTCGCGTCAACCCCGCGTTTGGGGATGCGAGTACCTGCAAAGCAACTCGATTAATACCTTGGTCTTTGTGTGAGAAAACCTGCATGAATGAGAGTTGGGGTATTCTGATGGATCGAGTCCAATCCCCACCTGATCCATTTTTAACATAATCCATGTTTGCGGATATCACCAGACACAAACACGACAACAGCAGCAGAACAAGGTGTGGCTGGAAGTGTGGCTACCTAAAGCAATTTCATTGGACGGGTTCGCCGTGTGTCTTCGTGCAGCTGAACCCTGCAGGTTTGAAAATCATTTTTGCCTTCAACAAATATTCTCCCGACTCTCACAGGCTCGGTGCCGAACGGAGGCTCGGAAAATCCTCAAGAGTCGAGACTTTTCGAGTTTGCCCTTTAATACAGATACCGAGTATGTCATTATTTTTACCCTACCGCCGGAGGCGGATCGCTTGAGATGTCGACAGCTGTTGCCAGTGCTAGCCAACTGCCGAGAGCGAAAGCGCGGCATATGGATGCAACGCCGTCCCAACCAATGGCCCAAACACCCGTTTTGCAGAGGGGAAAGGAGAGGAGGGATGGTTGTTGCAGTCAAGATGAAAGTAGATCTTAGTCATGCAGGTCTCGAGTCGTCCCATGAGTGGTTTCGACAACTGTGGCTCGAACTCTTCATTCCCTGACTTTAGAATCCAATTTCAGGCCGTACTCAAGCTTCTCAACGCCCATGATTGTTGGTCATTGGTCCGTTGAGAGCTCAACCAGACTGATATTTAAACATGACTCGGCACCCAGGAGACCATGACAACATCTTGATGCAATCAGCGCCAGTCTCAAAATCAAAATTTCGGGTTATGCTAATTCATCGCGTTTGGTTTCAATTCGGTCATCAATAGAATATTTGTTTGCTTCGTTTTTGAAGCTATCTAGTAATACACAGTTTACACATCGTAAACACAGATCTGCCTGAACTTGAACCCGCTCCCCTAGAAGAAAGATGGTGAGAAAATTGTCAAGTCAGATTACCTTTTTCAACGCCCGTGAAAGAAAAAAAAAATCGTCGAGATCTCAAAAGGTTTCTGTGAGAGAGAGAGCGGCTCGACGCTGCCATGTGTTCAACGCCATGCTGACCGCCAAGCCTATTCAACGCAGAGTTTGCGCTGCAGCGAAAATAAAAATAAAATAAAATAACAATGAAAAATGGCCTATTCCTTTAACGCCGAAATCAAGCAAATAAGTTTCGAAATAGTTTTTTTTTTGGGGTGGTTTTTTTTTTTTTTTTGGCTTCAGCTCATGTCCATCTCGTTAGATGTGATGGTAGCTGTCTGTATCAGGGTTTCCGAGGCTGACATGGTCTCCAAGCCGTCAAAGGCAGGTGGTGATGATTTGAGATTTTGAAGAGCCCGGTCAGCGAGTTTGCTAACGAGGCGACCTTGACGGAGGTTTTCGGCGAATAGGAAGTAGCCTTCAGATGCCTCAACCAGATACGATTGGAGGCCACGGCTTTCCAATAGGACCTTGGCGTTGGTGACAGGGTAGTGGTTCTCAATGTAGCGGGCCCAACCGCGTGCAGCAGCTTGAATATGCTCGTCATCGCTGATGCGACTCCAGCCAATGCCGAGATGAAATGTGAAGTCATCCACAATTGGCTGAGTGATCGAGTCCGAAGTGGCCGAGAGTGCGTTGACAGCCTCACGAGTGGGACTGCGGGCTGAAAATCTTTCAGTGCTTGGTGCCCTCATTTCGAGACGTTGCGATTTGTGGCTTCGGAGAGAAGGGCGCGATTGAGATTGTTGTTGCTGCGCGAGGAGAGCGGCTTCAGTCTTGCGAGCTTGTTCTTGAGCCGCCTTCTCCTCAACCCAGGTGCCAGACTGGCTGCTGGCATCGGCAACGTAACCAGCGCTCTTTTTGATGAGAGTCATCCCAGGGCCATAGACCCACTCGTCTTCGGCCTCCTTGATGACGGGGGCTTCGACCACCTTCTCAGGAGGATCAAGATTGACGGCTGCCTCGTCTCTAGATCGTTTGCGACCAGCGACGGTCGAGGTGCGGACAAGCTGAGCGGGCCACGATACTGGCTTGCCGAGTGACATTGCTTGTTGGTGTTGCAGGAAAGATTTGCTGAGCGAGCTCTGGTGGATGGCTTGTGGCGACATGGCTAGAACCGGCGACGAACCGTAGACGCGATCAAAGGAAGGCATCTTGGGTATCTGTTAGGGCACTAGATGAGTGGAAAAGAGTACAGGGTTAATAGCGGATGAGCGACACTGGTCAGCTAAAACGCGTCTCGGGGTGTATGCGGAGGTTGCGTGCTGTGTTGGTGCTGGTGCTGGGTTAGGACAACGAGGGTTGCGTCAAAGAGTGATAGCTGGGAAGATTCTTGTAACAAGGATTGGCCGGGGCTGAAAAGGCAATTGGCCAGGAGGAGGGAACGCGAGTAGGTAAAGAATAACGACGGGGAGGTGATGAGGGCCGCAGAGGGGGAAGCTGGTCGCAGTGATCTTGTTGAGGCCAGCAAGGTAAGTAGGGTGGGTAGGGTAGGAGGTGGGACACGCGACGGCAACGGAGACGAGATGAAGTGTGCCGTGTAAGTGGGAAGCACAATGGTGTAGCGACTAACGAGAAGCCCTGCGGAGTGGAAGGGAAAAAAGTGAAAGTGAAAAAGCGGGCGAGAGGGCACGGGAGAATATATGTGTGGGAAGTAGCTGTGGGAGAGAAAGAAGAGGAAGCGGAAGAGGTTGCAGGCGGCGAAAGCAGAAGCTGGGAGGGAAGACGAAGGAGACGAACGGCAACAGCGTGAGACATGGACCATGCAAAGGACTGCATGCGAGGCAGACAAAAAGGCAGCGGAGCTTGCAGCTGTGGATGCGCCGCAGGAGAAAGACCTTGGGAACATCCCATTGGTTTAGGGCCCTAGGGTGGATCTCGTGCCACCAAACCTTTCTTGATTGGCCTGACCCTGTGTTGCGAGAGAGGGCACATCGGGCGGAACAAGCCATGCCCCGATACGGTTAGATCGGCTGATGCCCTCTGGTTGCTGCTGCCAAGGCCTCAGTGCCAAGTGGCCGCCCCCGCTCACTGCTCCCGTGCCGTTCGGGTGGTCCATGCTGGTCCTTCGCTCCGGTGAGGCCGGCAAATCCATTTTCTTGCTCTGACAGATCCGAGCAACAGCCTGGCCGCCCGGACCTTTTGGTGCTTGCCAACCGCCACACCCACGATCCCACCCCTTCTGTTCCGACAGCCAATCGGATATCATAAAGTGCCTCACTATCTCTAGACACACTCCTGCGTACAATCAGAGAATAACTTTGCCTCTTCTGGCCCCAGACCCAGGTTTTCATAACCCAGCCACAATTATGCAATGTCATTTATACACTTATGAATGGCTTAGGACTGCATCTAATTACACAGACATTAAGTTGCCTTTTTGTTCTTTCCCGAGGTTGTCGGGTTCCAAATACGGAGTGGTGAAACGAGGGGAACCTCTTCTTGGTTACTTTTGCTCTGTCCTGCTTTTAGACACTAAAACACCCATGATGGGTTTGACTACACTTGCTAATCGGGAATGCAAACCAACAACGCCAATTCCATACTTTGATGATAAGAATACAGTGTCTTCTCCTCTTCACGATGTGTCCATTCACTAAAGGTTGTCCGTAGAATTTCTGGAACGCCGTGACTCTCTCATCAATGCCTGGTGGAAAAGGGTCGAATCGTCAGTGTTCTCGAGGCCCCCGTACAATCCGATCATACCCGGTGTCTGCAATCCTGGGGGACTGGCATCTCTACTCGCGCGCATCCGCCGATATCGCCCTGTTGTGGTCGGCGTCTGGAAGAGCGAAGGGGCAGTGCGAGGAGCTGGGGCTGTGTACGAACCACGTATCTGGCTCTGATGGCGGGCTTCCGGCAAGTTTTGCGGTGTTTGAGGCTGCGACGAAGCTGGGAGCGTGTCGTCGTATATCTGAAATACCTCTTGGCCAACCCGAGATGATCGAGACGCTGAATGCTCGTGCGCATCTCCGTCTTCTCTAAGCTGTGTCTGGTCAAATTAGCGGTCATTAAAAAGACCCAACCTCCACTCAAACCGCAGAAACTGACTTGGCTTCGAGGATGAGTAACAATGCGACGCAGAGGAGTGCCCGGAATCGCTTCGTCATTTGGCTCTGACCCTGCTCCATCCAGCGTTTGTGGAGTCTGCTTTTATATGTTAAGGTCACCAAAGTGCTATGAAAGGAGACGGGGCGAATAAGTACTTCTCTGCGGATAGTTCCAGGCCAATAACGCTCTCCAGAGGCTGCCTGCAATGCGTCGACTATCCGCCTCGTGAGCCGGGAGCTCCTGTGCGATCTGCCTTCCTCGTCAGGGGGCCCAATATCTAGTGACGCGATATCGAGAAGCTCCGCATGAGAATTCGTGGACTCTGGGTCTGCTGAATCTCGAGGTGGACTGCCTTCACGCAGATTCCTTCTGGGGGTCATGGGGAGGAATTGACGGCTGGGCGAACCTGCCTCATCCTCAGGCTGTATCATGCGGGAATAGTCAATTTTGCGGGAGCGGTCTGCAAGTGAAATGATCGGCACCTGTCCTTTCTGTATATTTGTTGACCGGTTTGTCGGTGCCAACTCGAGGGAACTTGTAGACTCCCTAACGTCCAAAGGGACTGCTCCGAGCCCGGGTCGTGCCGATAGGCCTGGCCGGACCCTAATGGGAATCGTGATCTGTTGTAGCCGGTTACTATCTTCTTGCTCGAGAGAATTCCTCATTTGGCGACGGCGATTGAAGTCTTTGACCTCAGTCATGGTCAAGGAAATAACGGTAGGCTGAACCCGCAACATCTTACAATATGGGACAAGAGAGATACGTGATGACGAAAGCAATGCTATTGATGGTCACTGGTCGTAAGCCAGGTGGCCGACGAGGCCGAAAAATTGACAGTAGACAGCATGATGGTATCGGCCGTTGAAACTTTGGATTGGGGAGAAAGTCTAAACTGCCAACTGAACCTTATTTCTATCCACTTCAACTTGTCGGGGAGTAGCTGCCCTCAGTTGATGCCATATGCGCGGCCGGGTTCACATCATTCCAAGTGATCCAACGAAATATGTGAAGCCACGAGAGAGCCCTATCTGGACTTGCCACGAACTTGTAGGAGAAGGTATCATGGAGACGCCCGGCGGAAGCACCTGCAATCAACGTGATCCCCAGGTTCTAGAGTACAAACCTGGAAGGGTTCATTGTTGTAGTAGCCCCGTCAGTGCGCCATCGACTCAAAAGGATAAATAAGGTATCCCGACACCCCGACCACTCAGAAGACAGATCACCACCGCATAAGCAAATGCAGGTCAGGACGGTCTCTTCGTCACTTGATCCTCCAACAAGCTGCATCGTTGCATCGCGAGGATTCCAAGAACGGATCGTCGCACAAACCCCCGCACCCGTAATTTGCCAGACCCTTCCCTATCATTTATTACCCTGTTCAAAGAGGCCGGAGCTTAACTTGTTATTGTTCGGTGTCGATATTCAGGGCGGGAAGTCCAAGTAGAGTTGCCTCGAAGATTTTGCATCGTGACTTGAAATAGAACGCAAGAAGAAAGGAAGCCACGTTGACCAACCTGGAATGACCAATGCTCGCCGACTCGTGTTGCGGGTTTGGTGCTGCCCGCAGTCATTCTATGAGGTGGGTTCAGAGGTGCTAATTTGCCCGTCGAATGACACTTGAGGGCTAACAATGCTACCGCGATAACCATCTGCAGCTCGACGTAAAAGGGAAAACCAAACCCTTTGGCATACAGCTATTGGGTCTAGATATTTTCTAGATGTTTTACAGGACCTGACTTTTGCCTTGTTTGGCTGGTATCTTCCAGTGCTGGGAAGCACTTTGTCTGGAAAGGGATAGGGCCAGAAGTATCTTGATTATGGCAGCGCCCAGCTGGCTCTCCACCGACCCGCCCCAACCCAATTCGTAACCTCGCTGGAGAATAGAACCCTTGGCGAGGTTGAGTCCTCCACCAGTCACCAGCAGTTCACACCTACCACTGCCTTGGTCCTGCCGACAATCAGCGAATTGCACAGAACGCGCGTCTCCGACCGAAGCCGGGCAATCGACTTCTTCATCGCCGGGAGACATAACAGGATCCGAATTGCAGGCCGACCCCCGTCGATGCCCAACAACCGGTAAATTCCACGGGCCGGGGTTGCCAGCAGTAGCGGAAGCCAGGTGCCATCGCGCAGGAACCACAAGGCGTCCCGCCGCTCCATCTGCCGCTCGCTCCAGGAGTCCAGCCAGCCAGGTCCCCATCTCCCCCGTCGTCCCCGAAAATACGAGGAGCGAGACACGCACCCTCACTCACACCCGCACCCGCACCTCACCGCACCTGGTGGTCGCGTCGTCAGCATCGTCTCCCGCCCCCCTTCGCCTTCTGTTGCACCAGCTGCGGCACCCGCCACGACGGCGTTCCGGCCGACCCGCCCGCACTGGATGTCTCCAAAAGGGCTCCGGCTACCATCCTCACCGAACAATCATACGAGATACCCGACAACACTCGCTCGCATATCCCACGACGGCACGACACGATGAACGGTGATATCAGTCTGTCCCGGGCCCTGGGCGGCCTGCGGATCGCCAACCCCGACGATTCCCCAAGCCCTCCCCAAGATATCTCGAACGAGCTTGATGATAATCAGCAGGCTCAATCCCATGTCCAAACCCAAGCCCCTAGCCCCCCAGAGCAATTCATCAATCAAACGACCTTGGACACAAGGGTTACGCCTCCTCTTACTCCCCAGACCGCTTTTGACTTTACTGAGACCCAATCAACAACGCGAAGCTCACCGACCCGACAGCCGCACACATACGAGTCCGCTGCAGCCATCCTCAAGACCGCTCAGAACAACCTCAATGCTGCACGAGGGCTTGCTAACTCGGTAACCGCCAGCGATCCGCAACTCACCGGGCGATATGCATCTGGTTATCAAACCACAAATGGAGGTCGGTCACCAGGCCCAGGGGTTCCATCCGGTGCGGACCACCAAGCTCCCCCCTATGGCGGCCCCAGGAACGAGCCGTCCCGATCATCAATGTATGGGATGATGAGCGACCCACGATCCGACCAACCCAACACGGCCCATATGCTGACACGCGAGCCGAGCCGATCCCAACGCCCGAGCCCCGGCCAGCCCGTAAACGGCGCCAACGGCATGATGCCGCCTAGGAGGAGCTCAAAAGGGATGGGTGTAGGCTACGCTTCAGTTCAAGGAGTCCCCCATGCGCCGCCTGGTAGCTATTCACAAGATGCCCCAATGCTGGCCAGCAGTGAAGAGTGGAAAGACAAGGGGGCGGCTGTCAGTCTTAGAAGAGAGGTTGACGCTGAAGGGAGAACAGTCATCAAGTCTGTCAAGAAGGGAGTGAGGGACTTTTCGTTTGGAAGGGTGCTCGGCGAGGGTTCTTACAGCACAGTTTACTTTGCAACTGACCGTCAGACCTTGCGAGAATACGCCATCAAGGTGCTGGAGAAGAAGCACATCATCAAGGAGAAGAAGATCAAGTACGTCAACATCGAGAAGAACACGCTAAACCGACTTGGAGACCATCCTGGAATCGTTCGTTTATATTACACGTTCCAAGACGAGGCATCCCTCTACTATGTTTTGGACCTCTGCAATGGGGGGGAGCTGCTGGGTGTTTTGAAGAAGACGGGGACCTTTGACGTTGAGTGCACCCGATTTTATGGTGCGCAGATACTTGACGCCATCGCATACATGCACTCGAGAGGCGTCATCCACAGAGATCTCAAACCCGAGAACGTGCTGCTGGATGAGAAGATGCATGTGAAGATCACAGACTTCGGAACAGCGAAGCTGTTGCCCGACCCCAGGGAACCCAGACCGCCGGAAGATCAATCTCAGGGCGGCTCACATGATGACAGGGCCGCGTCGTTTGTTGGCACAGCAGAGTATGTTAGTCCTGAGCTTCTGACAGATAAGTCTGCCGGGAAGCCCAGCGACTTGTGGGCGTTCGGGTGCATCATATACCAGCTTTTAGTTGGCCGACCTCCTTTCAAAGCTGCAACAGAGTATTTGACGTTCCAAAAGATCGTCAACTTGGAGTACGAGTTTCCTGCCGGGTTTCCTCCTGCTGCCCGAGATCTTGTTGAACGGTGTCTGGTCCTGGATCCTAACCGTCGTCTAACGGTGGAACACATCAAGAACCACGAATTTTTTGACGGGCAGCTTTTTGGTAAGGAATTATGGAGGATGAAGGCGCCCCGATTACGGCCGTACGTGCCGCCTGCTCAAGAACCACACATCATACAGCTGAATGGAATGGGCTCCAGTCCCCAAGCGCAAATATCACCGTCACGGTCGCCTCCTGGCCAGCAGCAGCAACAACAACAACAGCAGCAGCAGCAGCAGCAGCAGCAGGGGAATGGTCAGCAAGGGAATGGTCAGCAGAGACCGAGCAGGATAATCACGGATATACCGCCACCTACGCAACTAGATATCGAATGGTCGCCGGTATTAACAAGAAATAACGAAAGGATTCTTAAGCTAGGCGATCTCTTGGTAATATCATCGCCCATACCACACAGCCCACACGGAAAGGGCGAGGGTGAAGGTCACAAGAAACTGTCGCGCTTCTTTGGTGGTAGCACAACCAAGAAGAGACAACGGCTTGTAATGATTACTTCAAGCGGCCGGATTGTGCTTTGCCCCGCCGGAGGCGACGAAAAACGGGCTAAACAAGAGATCTCGTTATTGGCATCTGACTGCGTATGGAGGAGTCAAATTGACCCCAAGGGCCAAATGGTATGGTGTGTTGATACGGTGAGTTAAATCCCTCTTTACAAAAAAAAATATTTGCACAAAGATCTAAGACATTTTTTTTTCCCGCGCAGAACGGCATTCACTACCAATTCGAAGAACCCAAATCGGCACAAAATGACGCTGCAAAGTACTCAGTTGACGACTGGATCGAGTCACTTGAGCGAGCCAAGGACATGGCTATTTCCCAGAGCTCTTCCGGGTCGTACGGCGGTGAGAACGGATATGGCGATATGTCTTCCTCCATGTCAAGTCCTGCGAGCACTATGGGTGGCCGAGCGACTTTTCCTGAGGGATATAGCATCAGCGACAGGTCCGGGCGCAATCAGCTCACCAAAAGTCAGAACAGCCTAGAACAGGACACAAATGTGAAGCGGAACAGGTTCAGTAAACGGCAGTCCAAGAACGGACTGGGGGCGGCTTTTTAACAGGTCGAAAGAGACCCCGATGTGGTTACTCTTACTCATTTCCAGCGTTTCTAATCAGCAAAGACGAGAAGATGTGGCGGGTAAGGCAGAGAGGTGAAGGAGAACCTAGATAGAAGGGAAGAGATGGGAAAACATGATGGATGGATGGGTGGGTGGATGGGCATTACACATTACTCCAAGTACAACTACACAACCTTTAATAGGCATTTTTTTGGTAGCGTGGCGTAGGGTCAACCTGTTGCATATGCCAAATCATTATTGTCATTTGTTTTGTTTCTTTTTAATAATCACTTAGATATAATTATACCTTTACTTTTCTCTCACCTCTTGATTGTGAGCTTTTGGGGGGAGGGGGGTCACATGACAACACAGGCTGGGCGGGCTGCCAAGAGGCTAGCCCAGTTTTGCTAAGCGGCACAATTACCAAGGGACTTTGTGCAGCGCAAACTCCACACCAATGTTGGAGAAGCAGACGACGCGATCCAAACGCGCCAAAGCGAGAAAGAACGCTGGACACCCCCGCCATCGACCAAGTATCCATCGCCGGTTATCCGTACTTTTCGTCACGCTGTTGAACAGAATTTCGGCCTATCACAAGGAAGAAGGCTCAGGTTTGATTGGCAGCAACAATGCAGCAGCAATTCAGAGGCTACGCACCACAACATGCGACACCAGGAAGGTCCGGACAGCGTCGTGGTGGCATCGGTAAGTTTATTGCTTTCTGGATTCATCCTTCTCTCTCTCTGCCCCTCCCCCCACCCTCACTCTCCCCTTCCGTCCCTTTTTCTTTTGCTTTGGACATGACTGCGTGAGATGCGCCCCCGACAATTCGTCGTTGCCAATGACCACTGCCGGTTGACGGTTGACGGTTGACTTGATGGCTCGCACGCGGCCCCAGCTCCCGACTGGCAACTTCCCAGTCGCCCCCGGTAGCAACTCCGCTTTTGTGTCGCTCTTGGGACTGAATGGGCAAGCATCGGAGATACCAGAAACATTGGTGCTGGTGGAGCTTTTTTTCCTTCTCACCACCATCTACTTTCGCCATCGCATCACACTATCGCTCTCCTTGACTGTTGCCACGCACATTGCCCCTTAGCTCGTCGTTTCTAACCATTGTTCGCAAACCTCCAGGCCCCATGATGGCCTCAGGTCCTCACCACCCGGTAGTTCCCATGACGCAGGCGCAAATGATCGCGCAGCACAATGACGCCCGCATAGCCAGCGAGAAAGCCAAGATCAGAAGCCGCAAGCCTACCGACAAGACTCTGCCCGATGGTCTCGAGGACATCCTGGTTGATCCAGATGTTGCAACTGCGTACAAGAACCTGCGCGACTTTGAGCGCCGCCTCGATGCCACTATGACGCGCAAGCGATTGGATATCAAAGAATCCAAGGATCGTCACATAAAGGTATGTGCCGAAATATCAGCCATGGCCGTGTGTGGAGGGGTCAGTGTTTCGGCCCAACTAATGCTTCGCATAGCCACGCTACAAGACGCTCCGCATCTGGATCTCAAACACAGTGGAGGACCAATTCTGGCAAAATAATAACGAAAATGCCGGCGACGCTTTCGACTTTTCCGCCAACATTGATGCCTCATACCGCGTCAAGATTGAAGGCCGCCTCCTCGATGACGAAGATGATCTAGACAAAGACTCCGACGATGAGGGAGAGGAGCCAAAGGAGGAGGCAGCAGCCGATGTCGACGAAAAGATGGACGCCGAAGACAACAAGTCCAAGCCCAAAGCCCTGACGGCCGCGGCGAAGCCGGGACAGCGGTCAAGGTTCTCACATTTCTTCAAGGCCCTCACCGTGGACTATGACCGCCCAAAGAACAACGGACAGGGCGCCGATGCGAACGTGGAGTGGAAGAAACCCGATAAGACGCCGGTTGGAGCGCTCCCCGCCATGGCGGATTTCGACGAATTCGTCTTCAAGCGGAACGGCGAGGAAAATACGAATATCACCATCAATTTGTTCCGACACGAGGAGCCTGAACGCTTCGAGCTCACTCCGGAGCTGTCTGACATCACCGATATGCACGAGGCGACGCATAACGAGGCCGTCACGGCAGTCTATGATTACATCAGACTGATGAAGCTTCAAGAAGACGACGAGAAGCGAAACTTCAGGTGCGACGATCTGCTCAAGCGCGTTATTGGGCGGGATTCGGGGAATGTTCCTCAACTGAAGGAGTATATCGCCCCGCATCTGAAGACTCTCCCGCCTTACAAGCTGGGATACACTATTCGTGTCGACGAAGAGTTTCACAAGAACCCTCAGCCCACGATTTACGATGTTCGAGTGACTGTTGACGACCCGCTCCACGCCAAGTACAAGGCGTACCTGAACAATGATCCCCAGCAAAAGGCGACGCTCCAGGAGGTTGCGCGCTTAGATGAGCAGCTGGCCATGATTTGTCAGGCCATTGCTGAGTCGAAGGCTAAGCATACCTTCTTGACGTCGACTGAGAGCGACCCCGTGGGGTTTGTGAAGTCTTGGTTGAGCTCTCAGAAGCGAGATTTGGAGATGATTTTGGGCGAGGCGACGAGGGTTGGAGGAGAGGACGCAACAGGTGATGAGTGGAGACGAGGTGGCAGAGAGAGTGTGTGGAATACTACTAATGCCAGGGAGAGTGTTAATGTGCTCTTGAGTAAGCAGCCTTCCCATTTTGGGCGGTAACAGGTCCGATAAATGAGGTCCGTTGCGGACGAGCACCAGTAGAGACAGTTCTTGGGAGGCCCTCTGTGACAGCTGGTTTTCACCCCGGGGTACAGTGGCGTTGCTAATATCAGGCCTGGATGAAGAAGCTGATCCTGGGTTCGAAGAGGCGGGTCTGGGAGAGTCCAGAGATTGTATAGTTCTTTTTTATCAAAAGGTTCAGCGTGTACGTTTCCAGAAAATCTTTTTTAAGGAGGAAGTTAAAGGGGGTTCTTTTTCATGGCGCATAGGCGAAGTAGATACCTAGATTATTCTTCTTAACACGCTAGGTGGGAAATACAAGGACAATTTCAATTTCAATTTACGGAAACATGATATATTAAGCCCTTCCCATTGTTAACCAAACCCACCACCGCCTCCAAAGGAAAATATGTCAATTTGTACCTAGCCATAGTTATAATTGCAAGTACCAAGCCAGGACTCTTTCTGATGATCCATCCGATCAACCCGAAAAGAGCGAAAAAAAAAAATCAAAGCGATAAAAATAAACCGACTGAACAGCAAAGAGAGTGGTCAAAAATGCTTGCTAATCAACCTGCCTCTGATGAGATTCGGGACTAACAATATAAAATTACAGCACGTAAAGCACATACATACAAGAACAGAGAAAAAGAAGCCCCCCCCCCTCCCCCCCAACAAAACAACTGTCTGGGCCCCCTTGTTCTACACGATATATTTTCCCATATAATTACACCACGTTGTTGGTCTCTCTTCTTGTTGGAATACGTTAATCAGGTAGGTATGTAGTTACCTATGTAGGCCAAAAACCCCGTTCGGTTCGATATATACTGAACAATTGGTCTATCTATTCTCCTTCATATTCCCAACATCTCACCAAAACGAAAAAAATTTAAAAAATTTGAAGAAAATTTGAAGAAAATCAATCGACGCAGGCTGATCGACATACCTCTTCATATTTAAGATTATCATGAAACGGCGGGAGGAAGAGAGATAGACAGAAAGATACACACACACACAGACAGAGAGAGAGAGAGGAAGGGGGGAGGGAGTGCAATCAAGATAATCAGGATGATAATAACGAAGCCCTCCCCACACACTTCCCTCTTCTCCCCCCCCCCTCCCCCCAGAGGTTCGAGACTAAAAGATAAACCAAAATTTCATCATATTTTGGATCAATCTAAATCTTTTTTTTTTTTTTTTTTTTTTTTTTTTTTGGCTTTCTTCTTTTATTTCTAGAGATTTTACATCAAATACAATCGCGGGTATCATGTTTATCGTTTCATGATATGTGCATATATATAATCCAGGTTTGTATGTACATTCCCTTTCCCACCCAAAAAAAAAGGCTTTTGGTATGTTATCTCTCTTTCCAACCCGCCCCGCCCCCCCTAGTGTCTTCTTGTTCTGTTTTATTCACCATGTCTTGCTTGAAACTTTGCTTCTTTTCTTTCGATTCCCAGTTTGCATGGTCATCCTCGTCTCTATTTGATTATCCCCGCCCGTCGCTCAATCTTTAGGTATAATAAACATACAACTTAATCCAAATAATTTTTTTTTGTTCTTTTTTCAATCATCCCCAGTCAAATCAACGCACTCAACCTCGCTCATTCGCCATTTTTTGTTGTTGTTGCCAACTGGTAAGTTTATTGAACCGTGGCCGCCACCACCTCCACCACCAGGACGCAATGTAGCGGATGATGATTCTTTGATAATTTCTTGATCGCTAATCCCAAAGATATCATCATCGTCGTCAAAGATGGACAGCGGTCGTCTTTCTGCGCGCAACAGCGGCACGGAAATTTCTTCTTTCTTTTTGATCTGATTGGGGAAGAGGCAATCCGCGAACGAATCGTCTTCATCAACATCTTCTTCGGAAGACTCAAGAGTTAATTTTTTATTACTCGCAATCCGCGATGGCTGAGAAGAAAATAGCAAGGGTATTGATGCCGGCCGCTCTTCTGCGGAGAGTGACTTGAATTGTTCACTGCCGAGCCGCGAGGGCGGTGGTGCGGTATTCTGTCTTGTGGTTGTGGCTAGCAGTGGACCTCTGGTACTTGGTAGTGCTGGTGGTTTTGCCGTAACAACCGGGGCAAATGCTTTCGGTCTGCTCAACCTGTTGAGGTCAGGGAACTCGTCATCGTCGTCGTCCTCTGGGTCTGAGTCTGAAGAAAGGAACTCGATCGGACACGACTTGGTGCTTTGTGATGGGATCGTCATTGTGGTAGCGGATTTGACTGTGCGGCCAAACGATTTGATAGACTGCTGTTGTGTCTTTGCCGTTGGTTTTGGCTGGGTCTTATTCTGTTTCTGTGCCCTCAGTGGAACAGCAACAGAGGACGGGAAAGTCTCTGCGCCGCTCTTGGTCCTCTTGAACGGCCTTGCTTGTGATCCTGCGGGGGGAGATTCTGATTTCCTTGTTGTAGGTAGAGGGCATTGTATTGGGCTGCTGAAGGATGGGTCGTCGTCCGCAGAGCGCTGAGGCCTGGTAGGAGTTGACTGGGTACGCATGACTGTGGCGCGTGGAGGAGATGGAGCAACCGGGGAGGAAGAGATGAGGATAGGCTGATGCTGTGAGGACGTAAATGTTTTGGTAACTTTGGAACTGACTTGAGAGCTTGAAAATGTCCAGGGGTTGATGTCGGCCGCTGGTGGGATCGACTTTGCAGAGGACTTCTTGGGTTGCTTAACTTTGGGTGCCGTGGGCTTCTTGGTGGCTTTATGGCGTGGCGGTCCTTGGCTTTGAGCTATTGTAGTTGGCGTAGGTTCCTTTTCGACAACGACAGCCTTGGAAACAGTGACATAACTATCGAGAGCCCCTGCTTGCATGCCAGTGTTTTTTAGTCTGTTACCTTTTACGCCTTTTGAGGCTGCTTTGATCTCTTTTGCTCGCTGTTTTCCCTCCCACTCTTCAACCGTCAACGGAATACCCAATTTAGCGAGTGTCTCGGGTATCCAGACCAAGTCCGGTTTCGCTGGATCAAAAGGCTTCTTTGCCGTCTTTTTCGGCCCCTCGCCCTCCTCACCAGCTTCATCATCAAATTCGTCATCGCTGTTAGTTGCCAATCCGGTTCTTCCGGCTTCCTCGACCTCCTCGACTGGCTCCTTGCTGAGGTCTAATTTGACGATATCAAGTGGAACAAATGAAATTCGCAACTCCGGTGTCGCGTCAGTGCTGGCATGCGCTCTTTTGCTGGTTATGCTCCGGACAAGGGCTGCTTCGTCGTTCCTTCTAAGGTCGAGATCATCACCATAATCCTTGTCGGACGCATAGCTCTCCAAAAGATAATGAACCAGAAGCCCAGGTGCCAATACCCGAGTCAACTTGATAGCTCCGCCGAGGAAACTCCAGTCAAACGTCTCACCCACAAACTCCCTGAGCCCAATGACATCTACCGCACCTCTTCTGGGAAACTCTCTCTTCAACCTCTCGACCGTGGACTCCTTTGACACCACCGGGTGGGTATAGTACCTCAAAACCTCCATGTTTGGGAAATCCTCTGGTATCTCGAGCGCCTTGTGTTTCGTCCTGAAGTAACCACTCTCGTTGGTCTTCAGCTCCCTCAACAGCCTCTCCTTCCACTCCTCCAGCCCCTTAGCATCCGCCTTCTTAATCTTGCACAGCTCCTTCCCGAACCCAGCCCTCGCCGCTTCGCACGCAACCTTCACTCCGCACCCAGGAACACCCTCAGGTATGTAATCGCCACCGCTCATCAACGCAACCAAAACCATGCCTTCTCTATCCAAGCCGCTTTCCCCTTTCGCAATCTCATCTGCCTCGTACACACTGACATGCGTAGGCGGACCGCTCCCTTTACCCTCCGCGGTCCAATTCTTCAGCGTCATTCCGCACCCAAACATGATGGTGTCGACATCCTCGCTAAGCACCGCGTCCACCACCCCCATCTTTTGGAGCAGGGCGCATTCCGCTTCTGCTTCTCCGGGGGCGTCGTGAATTGCGAACCCAAAAAGCCGTATCATGCGCTTAGCCATGGCCGTGGCGACCGTCGCGCCCCCCCTAGGGACGGACCGCTTGTTGCGCTTGAATAAAGGTTTTTGGGGCCCATCGAAGACGAAGATGGGGTGGATCGCGAGGGTTAGGAGACGGACGAGGCGGTAAAAGAGGGTGCGGATTGCTGGGTTGGAACCTCCCCTGGCCGCGAGGACTTGGAACTGCCAAATGGAGATGTCGATCGCTAATCGGAAAGGGCGTGACTTGTCGGGAGAGCAGGATTCGAGAGTGGTGAGCGAGAGGGCGGAGAGGGAGATGCGCCGGCCTGGGCCGATTTCTTTGTATATACTGAATGGGGATTAAATGTTAGTACGTAGTGGGTTACGAGGAAGGAGGGGTGGATGGGGGAAACGTTACCCTTTGATACCCATTTTCGGAGAATGGAGGGGGTGGGGGAGGGTAGTTGGAATTAATAAGTAATTATGTGATTGTGACTGTATTTATTTATTTCGGGTTGACAACCTGTTAAGAAATTGAAGCAGGGCAAACAAAATACCCCATGGTGATGCACCAGGTGGTTTGAAGAAGTTGCAATGTGAAATCAGGACGTGCTGTTTCGTCGCAATTCTGCTCGCGCGGCCGCAACCCCTTGGCCAAAATTTTGTCGGGATGAATGAGAGGGAGGCGAAAACGGCGATGAAGACCTTTGTTGACTGTGTTTCCGTTTTGGGCAATCATGCAGGCGCCTCGGCGGGTTGTCACGGCACCAGCAAAAAAACCCCAGTTTCAATGAGGTTCGGCTAAGTGCATGACCTGGGCAGGTTGCGTGGGATAACCAAGGTGATTGGCCAGATTATGCAGATAGGCAGACTTCCTCTCACTCAATGTTTGGTTGTGACGAGCTCAACCAATCCCGATTCATCAACATAAATTTAAACTTTGTATCAACATTCCATGACCAGGGAAAAAAAAAAAAAAAAGGAGACTTGACATCAGATAAGATCTAAATCAATTTCGTTTTGTGAGTGGGATTTAAACAAATTGCGGAAGGAAAAGAGAATACGACCATGGCAGCCCCAGGCGGTGCTCCCGCCATCCATCGCTCCGTCGCCAACATCCGCTCCCCACCAGGTCCATCCTCATCATCACACCATCACCACCAACCGCATCACCCTTCGACACCCAGCCGTTCGGTTGTTGTTCCTTCGCCCAACTTTGGCTCCCCATCCAGTCTGCGCGCTGATGAGGACGTTATCGTGGTTGACTTTGGCACCCGCAAGCTGCAGGTTGGGTTTGCTGGAGATGCTGCACCCCGGGGATGTGTCTGGTTTGGCCCCGACCAGCAACGCCGTGTAGGCGATTTCCGGGACTGGCATCCGGATTACAAGTACGATTGGCGGCAAGCTGCGGGTATGTGGGGTTGGGGACGGGATCATGAGCTGTGGCAGGGTGGTGATGTAAGAGGAACCGATCTAGGGCTTATCGGGGACAAGATTGAGAGGGCATTGCGGGAGGGTTTTACCAAGTAAGATTTTTTTTTTTTTTTGGTTCCCAAATCTAACCTTTGACAACTATTTTGCTGACCGAATTTAGGTACATGCTTATTGACTCCCGCCCAAGACGAATGGTTTGCGTCTTCCCATCTGGTTTGCCCATTCCAATGCTCTCAGCTGCGCTAGACAGCCTGTTCAGCCGATTCCAACCCCCTACGATATCACTTCTTTCTTCCCCCGTTGCATTGTCTGTTGGAGCTGGCGTGCGATCGGCCCTAGTTGTCGATCTCGGATGGGCAGAAACTGTTATAACCAGCGTTTACGAGTACCGAGAAGTAAAGACCACCAGAAGTGTGAGAGGAGTGAGGTATCTTGTGGACCAGACGCACAAGTTGCTTGCCAAACATCTTCCCGACGGATCTGCTGCCAAGAGCACGGACGGTGCTGAGGAGGAGGAATACAAGCTAAGCTTCGAGGAGTGCAATGATATTGCTACACGTATGGTGTGGTGCAAGCCGAGCAAAGCACCTGCCGCGACGCAGAAGGCGGAGGGCCTGGAAACGCTCGTTGAGCAGGACGAGTCAGAAAACTCGGCTCCATCTGCGATTCAGAGACCTGGCAGGGTTGAGATCCCCCTGCGCTCATGCCGACCACCTACAACATTGAACCTCCCTTGGGAGGAGCTATCAGAGCCCTGTGAAAATGCCTTCTTTGATTCCCAGTATTCTCGCAGTGGTTTCGACGACCACGAGCTGCCGTTGGATCTTTTGGTCTACCGTAGTCTTCTCCAGCTGCCGTTGGATGTACGGGCGCTTTGCATGTCCCGCATCATTTTTACCGGCGGAGGCACCAATGTTCTGGGACTGCGCCGTCGTATTTTTGACGACGTCTCAGAGATTGTGCGGGAGAGGGGATGGGAAGCCGTTCAGGGCAAGGCATTCGACCAGATGCGTGCCAACCCAAAAATCAAGCGAAAAGGGGCCCGCCAAGCAACCGGCGGACCAACAGGAGTAGCAAGCCCTTCGGCTGAGAATCAGGAGGCGGATGGGGTCTGGCATGATGCGGCAAACACGCTGCCTGAGGTTGACCCTATTGAGGAGCAGCTGAAAAAAGGACAGGACAAGAGACCCCGGGTTCAAGGACAGCTGAGGGCCATCGAGTCAATCGGGGCATGGAGTGGAGCGAGCTTGATTACGCATCTCAAAGCCTCGACCGTGTCAACCATCGATCGCGATGTCTGGCTGCAGCATGGTGCTGCCGGAGCAAGCAAGGCTGCTGATGTTGATCAAAAGTCACAGCGGCAGAGTCTTGGACCAGGAGGTCTGCTGAGGGCGGCCAACGTAGGGACGTCCTGGACCTTGGGGGTTTGGGGAACTGGCTGAATACCTAGGTAGAATGAGAATAGATAATGCGCCCCCGTTATGCAATCATTTACACACTCAAACCACAAAGCCGCCTGGGCAAACACCATGTCTCCGTGATAATTCCGATTCCATGTTCACCCACGTAGAATTTCCAGTTCGGGAACCTTTCCATTCGCTCCTTCTCCTGTTCCGTTTCTTTCGGCCCCGGATCACATCAGGCATGGTCTCCATTTCTTGGCTTGGAAATATTTGCCCGCAACCTTCTCAGCAACGCCTTCCTCGGGGGCATAGCCCGTGGTTAATCACATCATCTACTGTTTGGCAACGACCCCGCCCGGCTTTGTTGATTTTGCTCTTTTGTGCCTTCCGCATGCCTCTGTTGCTGTCATTGTCTGGTTTCTGTGGCAAGCGGGCTGGATGAGGTTCCGGACTCCTTCCTGATCATCGACGGCCTTAACTGCGAGGCCGTCATCTGCGTCAAATCCGCCGAGATCTTTTTAACTCTTTGCAGTCAGTTCTCAAACCCACAATTTGCATCCTCTCTTCTCTCTCTCGCTCTCTCTCTCTCTCTCTTTCTCTCTCCATCTCTCTCCCACATCTCACTCTTCACCAGCTTTGTTACCGGCTGCTTCTTCGATCAGTTCCCGTTGTGGCAGACTGTTCCCTGAGTTGGCTCGGAAGTTTTGCTTTTTGGTACTGCATCCCATCTCAACCGTTGTCGTCGACGACGTCGCTGCATCACCTCCTTTCGAAGCTTTCCTACCTTCCTTCTGGGCCTTTAGGGCCTTCCAACAATACCAAGTTCATCCTATTCAGCGCTCAACACCGCCAATTGTTGACGTCAGCGCTCCAATTGTAGGCGACGTTCGCTATTCGACCTCGCTGTTCAAGAACTCTAGGCCAACTAAACGCCTATTCGCTCATTCACTATCTCTGGTAGGTTATTCCTATTGTTTATTTCTTATCACTCCCTCCTCTTGCACCGTGCATACTCGAACCTTCCCCTCCTCGTCTGCATCACCACCGAGATGTCGATGACCACGACGAGGACCACCTGGACTTTGAATATCGCAACTCAGTCCGACTCCAATCTGGTGCAACTCCAAGAATCCAACCTTGAACCACATCGACAATTTCCATCTTCTTGGTGAACCTGGTGACCCGTGCTGGATCATGGCTCGCGCACCAGAAATCCGCAGACGCACCAAGCGACTGCTCAGGTCGCTTTCAAATCTCCAAGACGACGACTGCACGATTACCCCCCAGACACTCCTAGCCGCCAAGTACCTCCTCAGAGTCAATTCAAAATGCTACTGTGTCAACGTCACGGACCCAGACATGTTGGATGACCTGACATTCTGGTGTCCCCGGACTGAGCTGCCCAACTTTGTTGTCTCGCAGCTTGAAGCACAGCAACTAACGCATCCAGATAGCGACTTTGTCCTAGTCCCGCCGATAGTTTCTGTTGTCATCTTGTCAGCGTACCCTCCTGAACCCGAGGGTAGAGATTGGCCCACCTTGTTTCGTTGGTACAGCAAAGAAACACACCGTCACTACTGTCTCTTTGCCTACGTCAGGTTCAAGATGGGTCGCAAGAGCTATACCGTCGCTGAGCTCCTTGCCTTCAGAGACAAGCAGCCTGGCACCCCCAGCGGGCTGTCGGCCCTGGCTGAGAACCCCGAGCTTGGTAAGTTTGGATGTCTCTCGCTCGGCCCAATGTCTGTTGCTGACTGGTGATTCAGTTGAAATCGTCCGGGAAACCAGCAGCGACTCTTCATCCGGCTCCAAAGTTGGCACCCTCAGCAAGGAAAAGAACCGCTCATCCACATCGTCAGATGAAATCCTCTTCAAAGGAACGTTGAGTCGTCGGGGCCTACCTCGAGACTCGTCTCGTGACCAGTCGAGCAGCGAGCCAGCCCGTGCTCCCGTCCGCGAACTTCATCGAGAGTCAATTCGAGACCAGATTCAGGAAGTCAGTCGCACCGCTACTCGAGAGAACATTCGAGAGACAGTCCGTGACATTGGCCGCGGCCAGTATATCATGCAGGACGCTTCCCGTTCAACGGAATGGAAGTATCGCGGACGTAGCGACTCTGAGACGCCCGTTGTGGAACCTATCCAGGCCCCCGGCGGCGTGTCGGCCCAGAAAAGCGAAGGCTTTCAGCGCTTCTACAAGGCAGTTGTGTCTCCCACCCATGTCCGTGTTACAGCTGGCGGTCGAATTGTTCCCAACACTCGTGGACCCCCGTCGCCGACTGTCAAGCGGACCACAGATGCTCCCGCGCTGGAGAGCCAAGGTCTGGTTGACAAGACGCTTCACACCAAGGCGCCGATGAATCAGCCTGGAGTGGGCCAGCATATTCCGATTATGCCACAGTTCCTCCCCGGATATCCTCCTGGCTTCCAGCCAATCCAGACTCCGGTGTCGTTCATGCCCTTGGCTCTTGGACCTCATGTGCCGCCGGGTTTTGCCTTTCCTCAAGCACCTGCCAACGCTGTCCAGGGACTCCCGTCTTTCCCTGCTGATGGCGCCTTGAAGGACATGCATAATACCAAGCCAGGTGATGTGCAAGCTGAGGGGTGCGTTCCAGATGACAAGCAGGACAAGTTGAAGATATCCCCCCCAGAATTCTTCGATTATACCAAGCCGTACTACTACAATGGTCAAATCATCTACCCGGTTAGCGCATTTCAGCCTTCCATGGGCAATGGGCTGGGTGCACCCTTGGCCAGCACCATGATGCCCATCCCCATGATCAGCGGCCCCATGGGCGTCGCTCACCAAATCCCCGCACAGATGATGCGCCCGCAGCCAGGCGGAATGAGCGCCAGCACAATGACGGTGCCGCCCTTTGGACATCAGTCTCAGCATGGCGGTCCTGTCATTCCTACAAATGTTGCTCCGGCCATCCCCGCCAATACAAACTTCAATGCGCCCACGGCTCCTCCCCCATCGTCCATCAAGCTTAGCGATATCACGAGGAAGCAAATCATCTCGTTCAAGTCGGCCCTCCGCTATCACGAGGATCAGATGCAGTATAATCGTCACCAGATTGATGAAAAGGAAATGGAGCAGAAGATCCAGAGCTGCAAGGAGCATATCGCCAGATTTGAGGCGACCTTGAAATCGCAGATTGAGTATGAGGAGACACTTCAGCGTCAGCACGCCATGGACCAAGCCAAGGGTGAAATGAAGCCATCTCATGCTGGTGCATCAACCCAACTAGTTCCGTATGCCGGACAGAATGCCACAGCGGCCCAAGCCGAATCAGACGAGGCTTTCAAGCGAAGGTTTGTTCAGGGCTGTCAAGGTATCAACGGGAACATGAGTGAAAGCAACAAGGCCGTGTTTCGTGGCGCTGCTGATCCAACGCGGCGCAGCTTTGAAGAGCTTTTCAAAAAGTCGAGCTTTTCCACCGAGGCTGCTCTTGCCCCTGTCTTTGAACCATCGCGTCGCGACCCTTCTCCGCCCAAGGAGCAACACGATACAGAGCAGAAACTCATGGCGGCGGCTAGCTGGAACATTGTTGATGCCGTAACTGCGGAGCAGGAGCGCCTGTCTCGCTCGTTCACCGTGCCATACGCACAGCCGGCATCCTACACGGATTCCCGCACCAGCGCCATGGCCAACATTGGCAAAATTACCCATTCTAGAATTGCCAGCCAGTCAACCACCAGCTGCAACAGTCGGGCAAGTTACGGAGTGCCGTATCTTCTTGGAACCCTTCCCAAGGGCTGCAACCCTCGTGATGCCACAGACTACGACTATGTATATCATCGGCCCCTGAACGATGATGAGCAGCGCGCCCGGTTCCTGTACTGGGGCAAGGCTCCCAAGTCTGCTACTCGCGGCCTACCGAAATTTGATGGGAAGCACTTTTACCCACCTTCGCCAATCAAGGAAGGATCCCCGGATAGTTCTGAGACTGAAATTGTTGCCCGTCGTGTTCCCACCGCCCGACCTGAGGCCGAGAACGAGTTCCGCCAGACCAAGTCAGACTCTGACCCCTTCCGGCCCTTGACTCCGGTGTACAGCTCTGATTCAAAGGCACTGACCTTGCACGCCAGCGAGGATGGGTATACCATGATCAGACACACGCGGAACAGCTCCTTCGACACTCAGGTGCTTACTGCGGAGGATTTGGCGGGAGACGAAAACGGTGGGGACCATAATACAGCTGGCGCTGGCCACAAGTATGAGGCCAGCACAGATGCAGCGTCAGTTGGCTCTTTTGAACGGCGTCCGGAGAGACTGGGGTATGCCCCTACCCTTAACCCTGACCCCCGTTTCGATTTGGCCTTTGGAGCTGTTCCACGTGCTAACTGGCTGACACAGCGCGAGGTTGCTGCCCAAGAACGTGTTGCTCACGAAGGGGCTGACCAGCAGTGCTCTATCCTCGACTATGGCGCAGGGTTTACTCCACCACTACGCCGGCCACGCAACCGCCTCTTTGAGTCCCTCTTTGAGTCCTTCGGTAAGTAAGAACCAGAGCGGCTCCGGGCGCGACGTCGCTTCTCCTGTGAAGATGGGTGTGGAGTTGGGTGACGTGAGCGATGGCGGATCTGTTCTGATCAGCCAGGGACCCGAGAAGGTGGGCGAGAATTGTCCTCCCAACAGTGTGGTGAGTTCTCTTAAGGAGCATCACAAGGTCACCACTACCTTTGACTTGCAAGGGTGAACGACCGGGAGGAAGGAGGGATGGAGATGGCTTCGGAAACATTATGATTTTCGGCGATCATGTTTAGTTGTTTTAGGGCACGAGTGCCTCATTAATTGATAGATGCGGGTTTTTAAGGAAGCATTTTTTCAAAAGAAGAGGAGGAATTGTTTCGAGGTTGAGTACGTGTTATTCGATGGATTATCATGGAGATGGTGGTAGGAAAATATCAGGAGGAAGATGGACGAGCATCATAGCGATGGCAAGCTTAGCCACTATTAGATCATGTAGCATGTGTCTTTCAAAACACACCACAATAAGATAATGTAGGGTTATGTTTTTCTCTTTTCAGCTTCTCTTCTGATGAGGATGTCTTTTCCAACGAGACAACTGCTTCAGCGTGTTCCACCTGAACATCCACAATGTTGTGGATGCATGTGTGAAGTGGCATGTGGTTGAGCTTTGTGTTGATTGGTGCAGGGATAAGGACTCCCGTGGCTTCCTCGATAAGACGTCATCCGATCGGTGCCGGATGACACTCCTTTGGGTGTGCACCTGGTCAGTGCTTTCACTCTGCGTGGCAGAAAAGAGAGTGTGCATGGGTACTCCGTAGGTGGGTGGCCCTTTTTTTTTTTTTTTTTTTTTTTTTTTTATTGGAGCCATCAATTTATGCCGAATCGTAACCCGTTTCAGCCTAGCGTCACCTTGAATGAAGTGTTTCTAGTGATTCAATTGGACTTGCTTGACCCCTTTGGGTGGTGGTGGTGGGGGGGTTGTTTGGTGTGGGCGTGCGGGCGGTCACTGATGAGCTTGTGACGCCCTGTGTGTTCAAATGCTGCTGTGGCCAGTTGCCAGTTCAGTGCATTGTACGTAGGCACAGGCACGGCGTCGTCCCAGAAATTGGCACCTCTCGTGCAACTTTTGAACCTGCATACATTCTTGACCGCTTTGTCGGGCCCATCATGCCTAAGACGCTTTGAATGATCCCACTTTTAATAAAGAAGATTTGCATTTGTTGTTGTTCTTCCTCTTCCTCCTAACACACTCCCTCGTGCGTCACAAACACCACAGCCATGAACGGTCATTTTGCGGCTGTCGGCAAACGGCCGACGGCTCAAGAGTACGAGCATGGCATCCAGGTCATCGATGAAGACAAATCATTCAAGTTTGTGATAAACCCGCCCCCTCATGCTGTCAATTAAAAATCAAACCGACTGACACACGCTCTGTCCTCCCCCTTGATGCAGCACGAGTCTCAATGACTACCTCACCGAGACGCAGGTCGCCCAAGCCGGCTTCAACTACCACCTTATCTCGGTCTTCGGCTCGCAGTCGACGGGAAAATCCACCCTCCTTAACCACCTATTTGGGACCCAGTTCAGCGTCATGTCCGAGACGGAGCGGCGCCAGACGACTAAGGGGATATGGCTGTCCAAGAACAAGAAGGAGGGCGCAATGGCCGAGAACATCCTCGTCATGGATGTCGAGGGCACTGACGGCCGCGAGCGCGGCGAGGACCAGGACTTTGAACGCAAGAGTGCCCTCTTTGCTCTGGCAACCAGCGAGGTTCTGATTGTCAATGTGTGGGAGCACCAGGTCGGTTTGTACCAAGGCGCAAACATGGGCTTGCTCAAGACTGTGTTTGAGGTCAACTTGCAGCTATTCCTCAAGGACAGCCAGTCGCAGACCCGATCCCTGCTCTTCTTTGTCATCCGAGACCACGTCGGAAACACCCCGCTCGAGAACTTGCGGAACACGCTCATCCAAGATCTTACAAAGATATGGTCGTCCATCTCCAAGCCTCAGGGCCTCGATAACTCCAAGATCGAGGATTACTTTGACTTTGCCTTTGCTGCTCTCCCTCACAAGATTCTCCAGCCCGAAAAGTTCGTCACCGAAGTCGAGAGGCTCGGTAGCCGCTTTATCGCCGGTCACCGCTCGAATGATGACCAGCAATACACTGGAGGCATTTTCCTTCCCGAATACCACAGAAGGATACCTGCAGACGGTCTGTCGGTGTATGCCGAGGGCGTGTGGGATCAGATTGTCAACAACAAGGATCTCGACCTTCCGACTCAGCAAGAACTCCTCGCGCAGTTCCGCTGCGACGAGATTTCCCGCGAGGTTCTGGTTGGATTCGACACCGTCATTGCGCCGCTCGAGGAACAACATGCCGATGCAGCCCGCTCCGGCAAACTCTTGGTGCTCCCAGACTTGGGCGCCACCGGCTCTCAGGCTCGCGAGAAGTGCGTCAAGGCGTTCGAGGTTCAAGCCAGCAGGTACCACAAGGGCGTCTACACCATGAAGCGCGGCGAACTTGAGAGCAAGATTGATACCCGCCTCAAAGCGCTCTACCATGCTCAGCTGGTTGCGGCGCACAAGTCTGGCGTGTCGGCCTTCAGCGATGCTGTCACGGGCGCGGTCAAGGCTGGACAAAAGGCCGGAGGATCGTACGAGTTTGCCGAGATTGTGGATAAGCAGAAATCAAAGCACTTGGAGATCTTCAAGACGGAGGCGCAGAGTCTCTTCATCCCTGACGTGCCCTGGTCCAACTTCAAGCCTCAGTATCGTCTGTTCGAGAAGGAACTGGACGAGGTCAGCGCAAAGTTGCGCAAGGAGGAGATGCGCCGCTTGGCCATCCGCAGTGAGCGCTGGGTCAAGTCCCGGCTCAACGACGCCATCGGTCTCGAATTCAATAAGCTTGGCTCTGGCAGGGGCGGGTCCGGGGCGCCTCTGGACGGCGAGAAGCCGCCTTCGGAGAAGGATCTCTGGGACCGGGTGTGGGCTGCTTTCATCGGCATCGTCAAGGATGCCGAGTCGAGGTTCACCGACAGGGCGAAAAGCTTTGAGGCGAGCCCCGAGGAGGTTGAGGTCGGTCTCTGGAGATTGAGGCGCAAGAGCTGGGTCGCGCTCAGGGAGAAGATCGACGAGGAGGTCATGGAGAGCAACATCCTCATGAAGCTCCGTGAAAACTTTGAGGACAAGTTCCGTTATGACGACGAAGGGGTTCCTAGAATTTGGCGCCCTACCGACGACATCGAGGGTATTTACACCAAGGCCCGTGAATCGACCTTGGGATTGGTACCGCTTCTTTCGAGATTCAGACTGTCAGAGACGGTCGCACCTCCAGATCTTCCGGCATTCATTGGACACCAACCTCCCGGCACGGAACCGGAGGATGAGGAGGATCTGGTGCCCATCGGCGGTATTGATGAGGAGGAGGGCAAGAGTCTCGAAGAGGAGACGACAATTCTGAGCGAAAGCAAGCGGCAGGACCTGGTGGTTAGGTTTAAGAAGATGGCCGATGGAGTCTACGTCGAGGCCAAGAGGAGCGCCATTGGGGGTATTACCCAGGTGCCTCTGTACTTTTATGTCATTCTTTTGGTTTTGGGTTGGAACGAGATTCTTATTGGTAGGTTTTTTCTCTCTCTCCTCCCCCCCTCCTTTCTCTATTTGGAGTGTTTTCCCAACTAACAAAACCTTGCTTTTAGTTCTTCGCAATCCTCTTCTCATTCTGCTCATTCTCCTGACGGGCGGTGGCACATACGTCGCCTATTCACTTAACCTGCTCGGCCCCATGGCCCAGATGGGCAATGCCGCCCTTAACCAGGCTGTCGATATCGGCAAGGACAAGCTTCGTGATTTCCTAGAGAACAACGATAGGGCCAAGGCTGCCCTTGGTGTTTCTGGCAGGTCGAATGGACACGGAAACGGAGCTGGCATCAGCATGGATAGGTTGGACAGCAAGGGAAAGAAGGCTCAAAAGGAGGATGAGGATGATGACTTTTAGATTGTTTATTAGATAGATGCCGTATATGTGTGTGTGTGTGTGAGAGAGAGAGAGAGAGAGAGAGAGAAAGAGGGTGCATGTGTGTTGTACACTGGTGTGTATAAACTGAGCAAGCCAAATCATTTGGAGGAATAAATAAACAAAATGGCCGGGATAGGATCAATGGAAGGATGGTTGGGACTGGGCTGGGAGAATGGGGAGCAAAACCATGACTAAATGATTATTATACAATGTTGTCTTTTGTTTAAATTTTTACAAGGCATTTTTGGACTTTGGGATTGTGTGTTTATATAAAATCTGTTTTTTTTTTTTTTTTTTTTTTTTTTTAGCAGGCGAGGGAAAGTGAACTCAGGGGGTACTGGGGGAGGAGCTGGTCGTTTGTGGAAAAGGCAAAGGGGAAACGGCGGGGAACCATCAAGGGGTGAGTGACCGTTTTAGTAGGTGCGAGTGGATAGAGAAGAAGGAAGAGCTGGTTTTCCTTCTTTTCCGTTTTCCTCCTTTTTTTCTAACTTGGCCCCTTTCCCCCTCCCCCCTCCCCCCAAAAAAATCCATCTCTTGTGTTGAATATTTGATATAGGTACCTGTCGAAGGGGTTTTGCCTTTTTTTTTAAAAAAAATATATATATGTACATATATATGTATATCATTAACGCCAGTCAATAAGGTATATATATATACTCATTCATCCTAGTAGGAATAAAACATCTCCCCCCCCCCCCTTCCCCCAAAAAACGGAGAGAGAATGGGGGGGGGGGGTGGTGGGGAGGGTGTTGTTTAAAAAAAACCTACCACTTAAAGCTATAACTTGTTTGCTTCATTCTTGAATCATGATTTGAGATTCTTTCTCCATTCTTCAACCTTATGTATATATATATTTGGCTAACGAGGGAGAAAACCAAATTCTATTTTCTCTCTCAAGTAAAAGATAAAGTGTAAAGCAGAGGATAATAGAATATACATACGCTAGATAATTACCATAAAAAGCAAAGAGAAAGAGATTTGTTTTAAATTTCCCCCATCTCCTACGCTGAATAGACTTGAGGATTTCACCCCCCCCCCCCTTCCCCTTCTTTTTTAAACAAGAGTCCAACAAGAGTCCAACAATAACCCGAGTGTTTAGGTTTTGGATATTTTCATCCATTTCCCCCTAACCCGCCTCCTTTAACAAAGTAATTTAACACACAACACTCACACACATGTTTCCCCCCCTGCCCCCCAACCAAAAAAAAAAAAAAAAAAAAAAAAAAAAACCCCAGTCAAGTTTAAGATTTCAAGCAAAAGAGAAATATACAAGATACAACAATATTATTTACTCCTCGACACTTTCTTCCGACTCTTCTTCTTCTTGCCCATCTCCTTCCTCTTCCTCCCCATCGGTTTGAGCGTGAATCATCATGGTGGACTCGCTCTCTGCCAGTTGCTGGGCGGTGACCTCCTGTCCCTGAGCGAAGAAAAGCCTGGCAGGGTTATCGGAATCATTCTCAATAGTATACTCGTTAACTGTTTTTTTCAAAAACATGTCAGCATATATTGACATGCGTTATAAACCATTTTTGCTTATTTTGGTGGTTTGTTTTGGGGGGGGCGGGGTTGGAAAGGGAACCAAGTAAAACAACTTACACCTAGGCACAATAAAAACTCCTCCTTTGCTGATCCTAAAACTTGTAGCCTGCACCGTAGCCAGAACCCGACCGACGTGGACAAAGAAGATCATGAAAACCTTTCTCGAGTTCTTCATCCTCTTAACGGCCCCGGCGGGAAGATCCACCACTCCGGCGCTGATGAAGCCTTCGCTGAACATTTTGGCGTACCTAAACTCGCCCCCGACGACTTCGGTCGTCTTGATGGCCGAGCCGGATATCGCAATCTGCTTGTCCATAACGTCGATGAGGTCCATGGGGGCCGGCGGGGCGAACTCGTACTGTGGCTGCCAGACGACCACCTCGCCAGTCACGGTGCCCGGGTTGGTTTCCCACGCCTCCGGAGGGAGGTAATCCTCTTCTTCGCGCTGGTCTTGGTAGCGGCGCTGCTTTTTAGTCTTGGACGACGCCCCCGCCCGCCCGCGACGCGATCTGGGTCGGAATTCGGGTTCGGGCTCGTTAACCCGAATGATTTCCTTGATCTTGGGAAGGACGAATTTGTTCCTTTTGCCCTTGGAACTGCTGTTGCCCATCATGGTGTCTTCGGCCTCGTCGTTTTCGTAGTGTGCCTGCTCGTTGCGCCAGAAGGCCAGAGGTTTGAACGAGTTGCGGCCCGAACGAGTGCGGAACATTGAGTCCGAGTCGCCCGGGACTTCTCGCCGGTTGATGAGCAGACCGCGGGATTTGGGCAAGGGCGGGCGCCGCGAGATGGCGACTTGGGAGACGTCGCCTTCGCCAACGGAGGATTTCCGTTTCCGACCGCGCTTGGGTTTTTCTGCTGCCGGTTCTTGCGCTGCTGCTGCTGATTTGGATTTTGGTTGTGTTGTGGTTTTCTTAGCAGCCACAGCCGGAGATTTCCTATTAGGTGGTGGGCCCGCTTCTGTTCGTATCCTCTTTGCTTGAGGTTGTGGTGAAGGCTCCTCAGGGGCTGCGGGCGGCTCTTCCAGTGACCGCTTCTTCCTACCTCTAGCAGCAGCTGGCGCTGGGATCGACTGAGGGGTTGGGGGTTTGTCGGCTTTGGCTGGTCGCCCTCTTTTACCTGCTGGCGGTTGAGGCTTTGGTGTTGGTTCTTGCTCCTCCTCCTCCTCCTCCTCTTCGTCTTCCTCCTGGGGTTCTTCCACAACCTTCTTAGCGGCCGCAGGTTTCCTCCCCGGCCTTCCTTTAACCGGCTTCCCTGCTGGCTTCTCCGTCGCGACATCCTTCGCCTTCGCTGGTCGCCCGGCCTTCTTTTGTTGAGCGGCAGAAATGCGCATGGTGTCGTCCCCAACCATTGAAGTCTCGTCGTCGTCGCCCTCGCTCAGCTCTCCATGCACAGGTTCCGGCTCGGGTTGCGCAGGAAGTTCATCGTCATCCCCATTAAGCATGGCCATGGACTTCTCGACAAAACTTTCCACCGAGTCCTCCTCCTCCTCTTCTTGCTGCTCCAGAGGGTGCAGCCTATGCCCATTCGTCTTCGGAGGCGGTTGCGACAGTGAATGCGGTCCTCCCCTTCCGACACTGCTAAAATCGAGACGGCGCTTAGATGCGGCTTGACCAAGTGTCGGCTGACTGCTAATCTGTCTGGCGTCGGCTTCTCGCGGCGGCGAGCTAGACCGTGCTGCTGAAGTATTCTTAGCGATCAGCTTGTTACGCTGCGCTGGAGAGTTCAGAAAGGTCTTGGCTGGCGATTGCTGGGATGCCTGAGCCGGTCTGGCGAATCTATTCGCCTGGCCGTTGAGCAGGGGTGCACCGGAAGCTGTAAAGGGAGTGGTGAGATCCATAGGCGCCTCTCCGGCCCCATCATCTGATTCCTCGTCCTCCTCTTCCACTTCATCTTCCTCTACCTCTTGGAACTCATCTTCGTCGGGTTTCTTGGGCGAAGAGAACAAGTTCTCGAGAGGCTCCATTCCATTTTCGTCGCGGATACCAGAGTCTGGGATGGTGACACCTGTTTTCCTATTGAGACCAAAACCCTCTTAGCATGCTTTTTATCATTACAGTTGTGATTTTATTTTATTTTTTTGCGCCCGCGCGAGCGCGATAGGGAAAAGCATACCGTCCAACCACACCCAGTTCGTAAATATGTTCAGCAGCCTGGGTGACGCGCCGGGCCCCTACTGAAGGCCGTGGAGGCGGCATTATGGATATTCTGTTGTCGCAAGGTTTTTCTTCTTATGGCGCGCGACGGAGCTACTTATCGAGAGGAACTACCAATGCAGAATGAAGTAACGATCAAATTGTTGTCGTTTGAGAAGCAACGAGACTGCGCGCGAGATTGGCGGTCGCTTCTGATCAAAGAAACGTGCGGTGCGACAAGGAGAATGTCGGGTGGAAGTTGTTTACTCTTGCGGGCAGAGAAACCGTCGCGTAGCTTGCTCCAGTGTTGCGTGCAGTGTGTGTGGGTAGGTAGGTGGGTGGGTGGGTTGGTCTTGGCTACCTTGACTGCCGCCGCGGGTTTCCTTGTAGCTTAATTGTCCCCACTATTACATGTAATTCGGATTCATTATTGGTTAGAATTGCGACGCGGTTACTACTTTGTTAAGAAAGAAACGCGTCTCCCAGCTTTAACATTCCAGACACTTCGTTGCTTCCTTTCCACGACTGCTTCTCCAAACTTGGATTTTTGGGTGATTGGACATTACAAGTAATTGCTTCCCAGAGTAAAAACCAATAATATACTCAAAACTCACTCCTCGCCATCATGACCTCTCCAGTACCCCAAGACGTCGAGATGGACGACACTCCCACTACCCCCACAACCACCCTGACCTCACAACCCTTCCTTCCCCCGTCCATATCCCTCCCCTCCCTCTTGTCCGGCCAGTCCTACACCTACTACTCCACCCCGCCTCCCTCATCCCTCCTCCCGGATGTCCCAATATCCCTGGGAGTGGACGAAGCAGGCCGCGGCCCAGTGCTGGGCCCGATGGTCTACGGCATCTTCTACCTCCCTTCCTCCCTCTCGACCCCTCTGCTCAAGGAAACCCACCGCTTTGACGACTCGAAAATTTTGACTCCGGCCTTTCGCCTGTCGCTGCTCAAAACGCTCTGCGATTCGACGTCGGAGCTGTCGAGGTCCTCGGGCTGGGCAATCTCGTCCCTCTCCGCCAGGGACATCTCGGCCAACATGAATTCGGGCTACAACCTGAACGCCCAGGCCATGGACGCCACCGTCGCCCTCATCAAGCACGTGTACGGCATGGGGGTCAACGTCAAAGAAATCTACGTCGACACTATCGGGCAGCCGGCCACGTACCAGGCCAAGCTCGAAAAGATCTTCCCGACCGCAAAGATCACCGTCGCCAAGAAGGCCGACTCCCTGTACCCTGTTGTTTCGGCTGCGAGCGTATGCGCAAAGGTTACGAGGGATATAGCGTTGGAAACGCTCTGGAAACATCGATCAGGAAGGCAAGATGGGGCAGAGGGGGCAATGGGGAAAGAAGATGAACAAGAGGCAGAAGAAGAAGAAGTGATGGAATGGGGTTCCGGGTATCCGTCAGACTCGAAATGCGTCAACTGGTTAAAAGGAAATATGCACCCCCTCTTTGGCTGGGGTTTGGCAGAGACGAGGTTTAGCTGGGGAACGGCCAAGGATTTGTTGGAAGGGAAGAACGGGATGAAGGTCGACTGGCCGGCTGATAACGAGGAGGAAGGGACGCATCAGATTACTAGTTTCTTTAGCGCGTCGAGGGGCGCAGATGAAGGGGAGGTGGATGAGTTAGGACAATGGTTTGGAAGTCCTGTTGGGATGGAGGCTTTTTGAAAAAAAAAAAAAAAAAAAAAAAAAAAAAAACCTTTATATGGGCGTAATATGGGTGTTTTTCTAAATCATGGGAAAATGAATGTTTAAAGACATGGGACGATATCATGTGTAACGGAGTTATAGGAATTGGGCCGGCATGCACACACGATTTGAATAAATGAACCTGCGGTTAATGAACAAAAAGATTCACTCTTCACAGCTTTCCCTCCCTCCTCTTCCTCTCGTCATCTAGCTCTCTCAACCACTGCCTCCGTCCGGCCTCCTGCCGCTCAAACTCCTTGTCATCGGTGATGGGCGGATCAAATGGCTTCCTGAAAGCAGTCCCGGGCTCAACTAAATCCGCCCTGCTCTCCCATACATCCTCAGACGATGGTTTCCCTCCACCGTACTTGGCTTCCTCTCTTGTCCTGAAATGGTCTTTGATTGCCTCGGTTCTCGCCGCGGCCGGCCACTGCTTTATGCGCATACAGAACCAGAAATCGTCCCAGAGATCAGAACACGTGCGCAGCCCGCCCTGTCGGTATACCGAGTTTATCTGAGACCCGGGGGTGTGGCAATGCCAGGCATAGTCAAAAGCATCCTTGCAGGACATGTCTGTCGGCAGGGTGTGTTCCGACATTGCTATAGACTGCGGGGAGCGGGCCTTGGTAGGTTTCGGCGCGGGAGGGTCCGATTCGGATGCGAAGGGATTGGGGATCCAGCTGTGTATCGAGGGTGATTTCGCTGAAGAAGAAGAAGAAGAAGAAGAAGAAGAAGAAGTAGGAGGAGGTGGTGGTGACGGAGGAGAGGAACGGTTGGGTGGAGGGTTATTCGCTTCTTGAATCATGGAGAGAAATTTGGCGACTTCTTCATCTCCTCCGGTCAATTTGGGGTCGATTTTCTTCGCTGACGGCGGAGTAGAAGGAGGAGGAGGAGGACGAGGGGACGCTGTGGTTGAGAGAGCATTGTCGGATGCGTCGTTGCGGTTTGAGGAAGACCAGAACCAACCCATTTTCGCTCTTCTTATTTTTAATCTTTTGAGTGTTGTGTTGTTTGAAAAAAAAGAGATTGGATGAATTGAACCTAGAAACACTTCAGTTAGATCTAAAAATGAGAACCTACATCAGAATTTCATAACACCCGGAAGAGGGGTAAAATGCATAAAGGGAGGGGGACGGGGGATACGGATACGGGTACCTCTCTCTCTGATGTTTCAGGTCTCGTGATGTGTGCGCGCGCGCCGCAAAAGCTGCAAAAATGAACTCGGGCAATTGATCGGCAGAATTCCACTGTAGCTGCTAGACATGTGAATTGACAGTCGAGTGTCGCGGGGTTCCTTGCTTGGCTCAAAGTCTTGGCTTTATCAAAAGCGGGTTTGTGACAGGGGACTTGCAATGACCTCATCGGATGGGCAGGAGGGGATGGAGGGACAACGCCTTGGGGCCATGGAACAATGCAAGTGCCTGGAAGGGAATGAATGATTAATATTGGGAACCATGGGGTTGAATAAACTGTAAATAACTCGAATATACATACAGATATTTATTTTTGTTCTTCTTTACTGTCATTTCATTTTGAAATTCCGGGTATTTTTGGTACTTTTTTTTTTTTTTTTTCAGCTACGCGCTTACCTATCACAGTTGAGGGTCAAACATCTTTCTGATGGTAAAAAGTTGACAGCCCAATTCTGGAACGACATTTCGAAATTAATCTCAACACCATACCCACGATACCCACAATACCCAACTTTTTCCCTCTCTTATTGACAACATCATGAAGCCATGATCCCAGGGCGACTTCCTCTACGGCCCATGGCCCATCCGGGTCTGGGACTGGCAGCAACACGCACTGCAAAATATCGGCTACCAATCATCCTTGCGCGCACTCAGAATGCCCGGAGATGGGAGACCACCAAGGTTGACGTCGAGGGTGACAAGACTGGACATATCGATGCGAACCCCATGGAATCGATTATATTCTTCGACAACCTCTTTCCCCTCAAGCTCAGCTCGTACTTTTTCTGGCGGCCGTGGAAAAGTCAGCGGGATTTCCCAACCGTGCTTAAGCGCTTCAACACATCGACGCTGGGCATGTTCGACCCTGAGGCCTTGATCAAGAAGGCCGTTCCCTCGGACGTACCTGTCGACATTATCGAAATCATCCCCAGGACCAAGGAAGGCGGTGCCTACGTCAAGTTTCGATATCCTAGGTACTCATCTGCTGCTGATATCCACACCAAAATCTCGGAGAGCCTTGAAAAGTATCCCATCAAGCCATGGTTCAGCCCCTTTCGAGGCATCTCAGCTGGTCTCGTTCTCGGTCGTCCCTGGCTGGAAGACCTGTACAGGCTCCCAAAGAGCCGTCTCAGAGTCGAGTTTGTCCCCGCCAAGGACTCGGAACCCCCCGGCGAACTCTCTCAGGAGTCTCTTTACAACCTTTTCCGCCGCTACGGCTGGATTGCCGACATCACTTCCCAGCCTCCCGATTCCAAAGTCCTTCCAAAATATGCCTATGTGGATTTCGTCGGGGTCAAGGACGCCGTCATGGCCAGAAATTGCTTGCATGGATTTGTTGTCCGAGAGGAGGGCAGCAAGGTCGCCACTCGCCTTCGTTTGTCCTACGAGCAACGCATCAAGCCTCACAACATCTGGAACTGGATCAGCAACCATCCCCGCATCGTCATCCCAATTCTGGCCGCTTTCCTTGCCGCTTTCAGCGTTGTTGTTTTCGATCCCATTCGCGAGTTTTTCGTCAAAGCCCATGTCATGAAGACGCTCGAGATTACTGACAGCAGATTTTACAAATGGCTCAAGAGCCAGACTACCGACATTCTCTCATTTGGACGTCACCATGACGGGGATAAGGGTCTTCACGCGTTGTTCAGCCACCGGAAAGACCTAATCGACTCTATCAAACGCACCCTGCTCGAGACTGAAGACACGTTCGTCGTTATCCATGGGCCACCCGGATCTGGAGGAAGGGAACTGGTTCTGGACCAGGTGCTGGAAGGTCGTAAGAAGGTCCTGGTTTTGGACTGCAAGAAAGTGGTGGAAGCACGCGGCGAAGCTGGCACCATCGGAAAACTTGCAATGGAGGTGGGCTACCGTCCGGTGTTCTCATGGACCAACAACGTCAGCAGCCTTGTCGACCTCGCCATCCAAGGAACCACGGGAGTCAAGGCCGGGTTTTCCGAGAACCTTGAATCTCAGGTCACCAAGATCCTTCAGACCTCGGCCTCGGCGCTCAAGGACGTCTCTCTCTCGAGCAGAAAGAAAACCGACAACGATGCCCACTTGACTGACGATGCTTACCTGGAAGCTCACCCCGAGAACCGTGCAGTTGTTGTCATTGACAACTTCTTACACAAGACCGAGGGCAAGACTATCATCTACGACAAGGTTTCCGAGTGGGCTGCTGCGCTGGTCGAAAGCAACATTGCTCATGTTATCTTCCTGACGACCGATACTTCATACGCAAAGCCTCTATCCAAGGTCCTTCCCGACCGCGTCTTCAATCAGGTCACCCTTGGCGACCTCTCCTCGGACGTAGCCAAGCATTTTGTAGTCTCGCAACTCGACAACGGCCCAGCTTCCGAGGATAAGGATGACAAGGCAGATCAAGGTGAATCTCCCCTGCCTGTCAAGACCGATAAGCAAAAACGAAAGGATCTGCAGGAGCTGGACGAGTGCATCGAAGCCCTCGGCGGTCGTCTCACGGATCTTCAAGTCCTTGCTCGTCGTCTGAAGGTTGGCCAGAGTCCTAAGAAGGCTGTTTCGGACATTATCGATCAGTCCGCCTCAGATATTCTTCGCATGTTTTTGCTTACCGCCACCAAGACCACCGGCAGCGGAAGCGGCGAAGGCAGTGAGAAGAAATGGTCAAATGAGCAGGCATGGCATCTGATCAAGTCCCTCGCCACTTCTGAATCTCTGAAATACAGCGAAACAATTCTCCACAACACTTTTGCCTCTTCGCTTACACCCGGCGCAACAAATCCCGAAGCTGCCCTCGAGAGTCTGGCAAATGCCGAACTGATCACGATCAAATCTCAGCACGGGCGGCCGACGATTATTCGCCCTGGAAAACCAGTCTACCAGGCGGCGTTTGTGAGGTTACTGGAGGACCCAGTGGTCAAGTCGAGAATGGATCTGGCGGTCTTGACGGAATTGGCCAAGATTGAGGGAAAGAACATTGAAAAAGCCGAGCAGGAGTTGGCCGTCCTGGCGGGCCTGCCGAATGGGCCGGCCCAGGCTTCGGGCAGGGTTAATTACTTGTTGGACAAGTTGGAAACCAGCCAGAAGAAGATTGAAGCATTTGAGAAGGAAATGGGCGGGTTGAAGGGGGTTCTAGGGAAGGAGGAGTAGAGTAGAATAGATGGTTAAAAAAGGGGAAGAAAGGAGTTACAGGTTTGGAATGGGGGGGGGGGGGTTGTTAATCACTGCTCAGATTTTTAGCAAATGATTTTATGATGATTGAATGAGACATTTGTGTGTATTGTATCCATGAGATCCATGATGATGCGAGGTTTAGTCATGGTCGGCAGTAAGTTAACCCCCCCCCCCCCCCCACACCCTTAAAAAAAGGAAGGGGTTGAAAAGGAGTCAAAGAAGTTTGTTTATTTGTATTAATTGATGCCTAAGGAGAGAATCTAAGCCAGCTTGCAATTTTTTCAACTCAACAACAAAACCAATACCAAGTCTCCCCAAAAAAAGAAAATAAAAGGCCTCGTGGCGCAACGGTAGCGCGTTCGACTCCAGATCGAAAGGTTATCCGTTCAAATCGGGTCGGGGTCACTTTTTTTTAATCATCGATGATACAGTCAAGTATATAACCGAGCGGTTGTTGTTGTTATTGTTATTTATTTATTGATTGTTTCATCTTCTCCACATTTGAAAAATTTTGGGGAAAATGAGAAAGGGGAAAGGAGTTAGAGGATGCGATGTGAGTGAGTAATTAAGTGGGTGGAGGTGTTTTCATTTTTCAAAGTTTTGATTTATTTATTTCTTTCTTTTTTGGGGGGGCGGCCGAAAAGATTCCTTTTAATGATAACATTTATACGGATATACATACATACATATATATATATATATATATCTGTATTTAGAGTCAGATAGAGACAGACAGAGATTTGATTTCAAATGGCTTGCGGTTGCTGTCATCTTGGCTACACCCTGAATGTCTAGTCTTGTGCCTCAAGAATGTTTCCGGCCGTCGTGCTCATGTAATTACTATCTAGAAACCATGTGTAGATTCTTGTGTTGTAATTTTTTTTGTGGCTCTTCATTAGGAGGACTATTCTGTAACATCTCATTAATATACCTAGTTTTGCGCAGGCAAAGGTGTGAGCGTGATGTATTTTTTTGGTGCTTTTCATATAATGAGAAAGACTGTTTACGGAAATGTCTATCTACTTGCTCATTTTTCTATTCTTTTCTTTTGTTGTATGCTGCTGCCAAAACACTCCAGCAAAGTTGTTCGGCAGAGAAAATTTTCCTAGAGCAAGATACGGTCTTTAATTTAGTAACTTTTTGCCGCACCTTTCTGTGGCTTAACAGAAATGTTCAACCTCCCCTTCTCCGCCCTCCTTAACCCCAAGCTCGGTCTTCAAGACCCTCCCAAATGTCTCCAGCAGGACCTCGAAGCAGACTTTGGTGATGGCGGGATCATACCGCCCCTTGCTGAGCTCGTCTCGGATGAATGCGTGCTGTGCCCAGGCAAACTCGTGCCAGCTGAATGTGACTCCGGCTTCCCTGAGCTTGGAGCGGATCAGGTCGCGCCCTGCGTCAGGCACATGGGTGTCTTTGATGCCAAAGATCAGGGAGACCTCACCACGGATCCGTGTGAGCAGATCAATGGTGTGGTTGGAGTTTGGTGGAGGGGCGGCGGTTGTGATGGGCTCCGAGTAAGGACCGAGGGTACGAGAATGAACGTCGGTTGCGAAGTAGGTGACTGTTGCAGCGATGGACGGGTGAAGCTAGAGAGGAATTGTGAGGATACAAAGTAGACGAAAGTAGAGCTATGGAGGGGGCAAGGCTGAATGAGCACTTACAGCCGCTCTCAGAGCCAGATGTCCTCCCAAACACATGCCAGTGGCCCCGATACGGCCAGTGCACGTCGGCAAGGACAAAAGGTGGGCGACTGTCTGGTTGACGTCTTCATCGTAGGACTCGAGAGTCTGGTTTACGTCACATGTCAGAAACGAAAATATGTATATCAAGCTTACAAGTGAACCAGCGGATAGCTCCCTGGGTGGCAAGCTGAGCTCTAACTCCGCGCATTTGAAGGAGATCCATGCCGGAAGCTCCGGATTAAACTGCACTGACCTTGGTTATCTTCCACTCATTCCCCTGGTCGGTGCCCGGGACGTCATATGCAAGAGGCTCGGGGCCGGTAAAGTCGTGATAGCTGCTTGGTGCCGCGACGACGTATCCATGACCAGCAATCTGTCTGGCGAACCTAGCAACAGGGCCAGTGACTTTCCGTTCAAGATAAATTTCTTCAGTGACGGTCAAGACATATTAACGGAGGAGAGCAGCTCGCACTCACCCTGGTATATCTCACTAAACAAGACAACGCCAGGGAAACGGCTATTTCACAAGGAGATAGCTTCACGTCAACACAACATTCTCCACATAGATTCTGATCGGATTTGTGGAACGGGCTCACGCATTTGGGTATCCGGGGATGGTGGGGTGGAACACGAAAATCCCTGTTGTTTAGAAGCTGGTTAGCTTATAACTTCTTTTTCCTCTTCACCAATTGAATATTTCTGTTAAAGCTTAACTCATTGACGTCGTCTTCCCATTGGCGGTGGCTTGGACGTCGACATGGCTCTCCTTAATCAACATGTTGGGCAGCTGTGGGAGGGGCACGCGGTGAAAAAAGTGGTTCGAGCGAAAATTGGCGACAAAAACACGCACACACTACTCCGTACACACAGTAGAGAATAAAAAGACGAGCTGGATAAATCTACCAAAAACGAAATGATGATTTTTTAGGATGTTTGCTCCTGGTTGCAGCAACACATAACTCGTGAACTCTCTTCGCGAACCGTTGGGGACCTCTGGCTCACAAGGAGAAGCTGCCCCGCCTGGTCATTGCAACAGTGCGGGGCAAAAAAAAAAAAAAAAGTTAGTTAGATCTTATCTTATCGCGTCATGACTTCATCGAGTCTTTGACAGGGGATGAGAAACGCTTAATTAGAGGCCCCAAGGAGCAGCAATGGACCATAGAATGTAAATAAATACCTAGCGGGACAAGATCTTCGTGGGCAGTCACCTCTGCCAACGATTGGCCAAGCAATGGCAGATGCCCAAAAATTTCCCGGCTCTCTCTTTCCTCCTGCTTGGGATTGTGCATCAGGCACCCAAACATGCAAACGGGGACGCTGTTCAGCTTCATCAAGGTTGCATGAGGAGTCGTTTTAAAAAGTGGGTCCAAAAGGTACATCGGGGTACTTCTGATGGCGCTCGATCGGTGCTGGTCAGCCTAGCCCCGCCCCCTTCCCCTCCACAAAGAATCGGCCAACGCCCAATCAGCAAATTGTCAGACATCAATTGGAGGCTGATGAGGCGGCTTCTGGCACGGTGCATGAAATCATGAAATCGCGATGATATGCAGCGTTGGGTATTTTCCTTCCTTGGTACGTAAAATGTCAAGAAGAATGGGAGAGCAGGGGCCTGCAGACCACCAGCATTTCCCTCTCATCGAATATGGCGATATCTCTTTTTAAGGTAGACGATACGGCATTTGCATGGAATCGTTGCACTAGTCTGGGTTCCAACCGTTGGTGGGTAATAAGGAGCCGGTACCAAACTCTTCCTATTGCGCAGACTCGATTGCCGAAGAATACGCCGTATGGTGGATTACTGGAGAGCTTTTACGCGGACGGATTGGCATCAACCCCAGGAAATCAAAGATTCTCGGATGGACGAGACAGATCCAGCTGCATTGATGAAGTAACACGCCTGCTTGTTCACGGCGTTAGGATACCGAGGGTAGGAGGCAGTGAGCAACTATTGAAATGATAATTTTGGAAAGCATCGAAAGGTATGATTATCTATGAATCTCTGATAATCAAGGTATGTCTTCCGCATTCCTGTCTGCTGGAGCATCAGAACAACTTTGCCGCGATCCCTCACCAGTTTTCCCCTAGCAGCCCGGCCGTCGGCCGCTCGATTTCGTGTTCCCCAAGGCTTGTTGTCATCGTTAGGGTGAAGTATGAAGTCCAGAATCGCTCGATCTTAATGGCAAGGGCGGCGTCACTCGATGGTTTTCCGGATTCGAATCTGTGGTAAGAAAATTCCTCAGCCTTGTCGATTTTTCCTTGACAGATTGGGGATTTTCATGGCTGGCTAAGTCGTGGATCTAGATGCATTCAGCCCTCTCTTATTATTTGCATAGGTGCTGTCTCCCTATGTATAGATAGTATTCCCTCGCTTGCTCTACACCCCACATTCAAACGCGATGATTGCTGCTGCTTGCTGCTTCACGTGCCTGTCCAAACCCCCAAAGACAGCTTCTTATTACACAGACCGACGATGCGGCTTTCTCGCCTGCAAACGATAAAACGGGCATTCATATTTGAATGCAATAAATCAATGTGTGTACAAAAAAGATTGAAACTTGCAAAAAACTCATGCGTGTGGCGACAGTGGAAGGTATGTGCATCTTGAACTTCGGTATACCCGTGCGGCAGAGAAGATGTGAGGCGAAAAAAAAAAAAAAGAATGAAAAATTCTAGGCCGAAAAAGAATCCACCTGCGAGGCTGCTGGGGTTTGGGAGAAGTTTCCATCATTGTCTGGAGAGGTCGAGTGGCTGCGCGAAGTTGCCAGGCCAATCGAGATGTCACTCCAAGTACCCCCCACTAGTGGGGTTGAGGAAACCTGCGGAAGGTCGTGGAAAGTACAACCACAGGCTTAAAATCCAAGCTCTCTTCTGCCCCTCCTTCGACTTTTCACTTCTACTCATCAATACAAACAATTCTTCCTTTCTTTTCTCAACCCAAACCAGAACGCTTCTTTTCCCACCAGATTCCGGGAAATTTTACAACGCTCTTCTATACCCTTTCCCTTTCAACGTTGTATTAAAGCGAAAAATCACATACAGACAAGATGGCTCCCGCTGTCGGTATCGACTTGGGTACGACGTACTCTTGCGTCGGTGTCTTCCGTGAGGATCGGTAGGTTCACTCTTCCCCCCTCCCCCGCCAATCTATTCGCAATCGCTAGTTTCGATTCAGCCTGCGAGGCTGCGATCGAAACTTTCAGCGTCGCACAGCATTAGCGCCATTGATGATTGACGAGCTTACTAACCGTTTTCTGCAGTTGCGAAATCATTGCCAACGACCAGGGTAACCGAACAACCCCCTCATTCGTTGCTTTCACCGATACCGAGCGTCTCATTGGAGATGCCGCCAAGAACCAGGTCGCCATGAACCCTGTCAACACAGTCTTCGATGCCAAGCGTCTCATTGGCCGCAAGTTCAACGACGCCGAGGTCCAGGCCGACATGAAGCACTTCCCCTTCAAGATCGTTGACCGGGGTAGCAAGCCAGTCATCGAGGTCGAGTTCAAGGGCGAGAAGAAGACTTTCACTCCTGAGGAGATTTCCTCCATGGTTCTCACCAAGATGCGTGAGACCGCCGAGGCCTACCTTGGTGGCACCGTCAACAACGCCGTCGTCACTGTTCCCGCCTACTTCAACGACTCCCAGCGTCAGGCCACCAAGGATGCCGGTCTCATTGCCGGCCTTAACGTCCTCCGTATCATCAACGAGCCCACTGCTGCTGCCATTGCTTACGGTCTCGACAAGAAGGTTGAGGGCGAGCGCAACGTCCTCATCTTCGATCTCGGTGGTGGTACCTTCGATGTTTCTCTCCTTACCATTGAGGAGGGTATCTTCGAGGTCAAGTCGACTGCCGGTGACACTCACTTGGGTGGTGAGGACTTTGACAACCGTCTGGTCAACCACTTCGTGATGGAGTTCAAGCGAAAATACAAGAAGGTAAACTTATATTCCTACAATTCTCCGCAGGAAAACATTTCAAATCTCATACTGACCCCGTTTCTCAACAGGACCTCTCTACCAACGCTCGTGCCCTCCGCCGTCTCCGCACCGCTTGCGAGCGTGCCAAGCGCACTCTTTCCTCCTCCGCTCAGACCTCGATTGAGATCGACTCTCTCTTCGAGGGTATCGACTTCTACACCTCGATCACCCGTGCCCGCTTCGAGGAGTTGTGCCAGGATCTCTTCCGTTCCACTCTCCAGCCTGTTGACCGTGTCTTGACCGATGCCAAGATCGACAAGTCCCAGGTTCATGAGATCGTCCTCGTTGGCGGTTCCACTCGTATCCCCCGTATCCAGAAGCTCATTACCGACTACTTCAACGGCAAGGAGCCCAACAAGTCCATCAACCCCGATGAGGCTGTTGCCTACGGTGCCGCCGTCCAGGCCGCCATTCTCTCCGGTGATACTTCCTCCAAGTCCACCAGCGAGATTCTTCTTCTCGACGTTGCCCCGCTCTCCATCGGTATCGAGACCGCTGGTGGCATGATGACCAAGCTCATCCCCCGCAACACCACCATTCCCACCAAGAAGTCCGAGGTCTTCTCGACCTTCTCTGACAACCAGCCCGGTGTGCTTATCCAGGTCTATGAGGGTGAGCGCCAGCGCACCAAGGACAACAACCTCCTCGGCAAGTTCGAGCTCACCGGTATCCCCCCCGCTCCTCGCGGTGTCCCTCAGATCGAGGTTACCTTCGATGTCGATGCCAACGGTATCATCAACGTCTCCGCTCTCGAAAAGGGCACTGGCAAGACCAACCACATCGTCATTACCAACGACAAGGGCCGCCTTTCAAAGGAGGACATCGAGCGTATGCTTGCTGAGGCCGAGAAGTTCAAGGAGGAGGATGAGCGCGAGGGCCAGCGTGTCGCTGCCAAGAACGGCCTTGAGTCGTACGCCTACTCTCTTCGCAACACTCTCTCCGACTCCAAGGTCGATGAGAAGCTTGACGCCTCCGACAAGGAGACTCTCAAGAGCGAGATCGACAAGATCGTCGCTTGGCTCGACGAGAACCAGCAGGCGACCCGTGAGGAGTACGAGGAGCACCAGAAGGAGCTTGAGGGTGTCGCCAACCCCATCATGATGAAGTTCTACGGTGCTGGCGGTGCTCCCGGTGGTGCTCCCGGCGGCTTCCCCGGCGCCCCTGGTGGCCCCGCCGGTGGTGCTACCCACGATGACGGCCCCACCGTTGAGGAGGTTGACTAAATGCATCACGGTTCGATGAATGGAGTTTCGGCTTTTTCTTAGGCATTAGTTTAGATTGGGTTCGCGTCCACGAGTTGCAGTGCGCACTCATTGGAGGGATGCGGAGTAATGGGATCGGATGGGTTGACGCCTAGATCTGGTTTTCCTTTTTCCGTTCATGATTATGATACACGGGGAAAAAGTTTGGAGGTTCTGCATGACTTTGTATTTTAATGATTCCCAATTCCTTGAAATGAACAAAAGGAAGTTTTTCAAACAATTCTGCTCATTGTAATGTGTCGAGTGACTGTTTACCCGATGTGAAAGGTTAAAACCAGTTGGTGGGGAGAGATGGCTGATGTTGTTGAAAGAGAATGTAATAGTTTACAATGTCAAAGTTCTCGCCACTCAGATGAGAGTAGCACTTATGTTTAATGGTAGAGTTGATTTCAAAGATAGATTGAGTAGATACATAACTTGGTACTATAAGTAATTCATTTATTGATCAACTGATGACACACTAACAATGACTACGTACAAAAGACCAAGAAATGTCACAATAATTGATGGCGCATTTCTGTAATCACAGATTTACTACGGAGTGTGTGTTTATAGTCGATCTAATATTGAATATATGATATTTTATATCATGTTTGCTCCCCTGAGTTATAGATAAATAAATATATTCCAGGTTTCGTTTAACAACCACCCACCCCACCCCCCTTCTTCCCTTCTTCCCTTTCCTCCCCTTTTCTGATCTCTATGATTTGTATTTATTTTTGTCCATTCAAGTAAAAGTAAAAGTAAAAATAAAATAAAAACATCATCACATCAGCTACCTAGTCTAGTCTAGTCTAGTCTAGACAAGAGAAGATTGGCTCTGCCGATAAAAAAGAGATTTGTGACCACCGAAAAAATAAAAATAGACTAAAATAAAAATAAAAATAAAAATAATAAAAATTAAATTGGAGATATAAGTTGACTGACTATTTAACGAAACGACATATATACTTAGAATTTCCCAATTGCAAATCATGTTTTCTTTGCTTTTGTTCATGGAATATTTTATGTGTAATTGAATAATGTGATTTAAATGCAATGAAATGTAATTGTGAATACCAGTGTATAGATACATGCAATGCAGCGCTTTCTCGGAAGTAAAAAAGTGCTTGCTTTTCCTCCTCCGTTCCTGATGCTCCTCTGCCTATTTCCCTGCGTCCCTAATAAAATGAGTGTCATGTCTAATCACTCTGTAAAACATCCATCGTTTTACCATCTCAATGCTACCCAAAAATTGGTTTAGAAGTGAACAAAAGCCATCGATTTAAAGTCGACGGCTTATTGTGAACAACCCCGTCATGAAGACGTGGAAACCCACACAAGAGGAATTAAAAAAAAAAAAAAAAAGTTACCCTGAACGCCATCATTTTGTGTGTACATAATCCCATTTTGTTTTTTGGTGACCAAGCTAAACCTCACTGCTGTTGCTGCAGTTGCTGCTCCTCACCAGCTTGCCCCACATCATCTTCATTATGCTCCTCGGCATGAATCACCTCCCGGATAGTAGCATTCATGCCAACAGAATACGCAGCGGACGCCTAGTACTTAGTTGAAGGTCCTGCTGCACCACTACCACCTTGAGAAGGTCCGCCCTGCTCCGGACGGCTAACACTGGAACCTCTAGGCCTTGCGCCACCAGCTGGAGGGCGCCCAATCACTGGGGCTGCCAGGGTCGTTGAGCCCGATGCGGAGCCCGATGCGGCACCCGCTGGTGGTGGAGAATATGTTGCGGGCGGATGAGGGATGTTGGCATTGCTCGCCGTCAGGTGACCGGTCTGTGTTTCATACGCTGTCCAAGTTGTGAAGGGCGAGCCAGCTGGTGCTACCCCAGCCTGCCTCTCGATATCAAACGACCGTTTGCTGTCCATAGAGCGCTTACCCCTAAACGTACTGCTGGAGGCTGCCCGGGTGAGCTGGACTGCAGGGTTGTTGTCTCCAAATGACATGGCGGGGATGGTGTCGCCAGCTTTGCGCCGACCGCGCTGCGACTCTCGTACGGTTAGGAAATCATTCCGCGCGCTCGCGGCACTAGCAGGACGGGTATGGTCAGCCAAGGCATCCCGACCGCCGAGTGTTTCATCGTATCCCCAGTCGTCGAGAGCTTCGACAACGGGGTTGGAGGCGTTGAGCTGGTCAGCTGCGCGCAGCTCGGTAGCAGGGGCCTCGGTGACGCCCTGTTTATTCACCAGACGCTTGGCCTCCTTGTCCTTTTCTGATTGCGCGCGAGCTTCCACAGCGTAGTTATCCGTAACAGCGACGGCGTAAGTTGGGTTCTTTGGACCGCCCAAGGCGTCACCGCCGCCACCAGGCGCGTAGATGGGAACCTTCTTGAGAGCAAGCGTCAAGGCGCACATGAACTTGGAGCGACGAGTAGCGCGAACAGCATCGTTGTGCCAGTTGGACTTGTGCTTGATCGCCACCTTAAGCGTCAACTTGTCCAGGTCGCCCACGCCGCCCACCGAGATGGCAATATCCGGCTGGAAGTCGCGGCTGTTATCAGGAGCACGGACGAACGCCTCCATCTCTTCGCGCAGGAGCTCAATGTCCTCGAACGAGGTGTCGAACGACACGTTGACATCGATTACCTCCTTCATAGCCTTGCTTCGCGTGACGTTTTCGATCCAGAGGTTGTTGAGAACGATGTTGGGAACCTGCACGACCTGCATCTTGTCGATCCGGGTGAAAACGGTGTACAGGAGGGAGATCTTCTCCACGATAAGCTGCTCCTTCTCGGGTCCGGTGATGTCAACGCGGTCGCCGACATCGTAGGGGTGCTTGACGAAGAGGAAGATGCAAGAACCCAAGAACTCCTGAGTGGTAACGGCAAACACGAATGACAGAGAGAGCAGTGTAGTTCCGGCGGTGGTGAGGGTGGCGATAAAACTGCTCTGGAAGACGGCCAGGAAGATAATGATGACGATAATCGTGACAACAAAGAGGAGGATCTTATCGAACACCGTCAACGCTTGGCTGATATCCTTCATGCTGTTCGCGATGGCCTTTCTCTCCTTTCCGATTTCGACAACCTTGCGGACCATTTCCTCGAGACTGATGTCACCGTTTTGGTCGGCATCGATAGCGCTGAAGCATTCCTCGGCCTCTTCCCTGTGAGCAGGACCCATAACCTCGATAATGTCATCCATGGACAGAGAGTCTTTACCCTCGACCACGAACGACATCCAGAGGCGGCGAGCCATGGCCTCCGAGCTGCGGACCTTCTCGAGCGCTTCGACGACGATGGAGTGCGCCGAGTTGGGGTTGAAGACATTCTTTCCGGTGATCTCCGAAGCAATATTTCCAAAGACAGAAGTGATCTTGTCGCCCAGACGACCGACTTCGCCAACCAGCTTCATGGGCGCCGCCGGGATTCCCTGCTTCCCTCCGGTTTTGCCACCCGTGAGCATCACATCAATACTATCATTAATGATGTAGTCCTCCTCCGCGAACTCGGGGCAGTACATGGGGAACAGCGCCCGAGAGGCCTCGTACATGAGGCCCAAGAGCAGAATCTCGCGCTTTGAATCCTTGATGCGGTTGGCAAAAGACCGTTGGTGATACGAGATACTGATAAGCTGCACCAGAGCCTTCTCCCCCAGCAGAACGGCCGACGACAGAAAGAGCGACAGCAATATGCGCTCGATAACGTCGGCCCACTGGCGCGTCGCAGACCGGAACATGAACTTGAAGGAGAGCCACGATGCCAAGCCCCAAAAGAACAAGGAGAGGGGAATCTTGAGAGCGCGAAGGACGGTGGCGTACTTTCTCGTACCGGCACTGATGACACCGCAGAAGAACATAAAGATTGCGGGCAAAACATCGGCGACCAGCTTGCCGGCCCATAGCGTACACCACGATATCTCAATCCAAACAAAGAGGAGGAAAAGAGTTGGTTGGTCGTCGCCGCCGAGTCTGATGCGGTCTTTATCGCCAGTGAGCGGGATGATGATGAGAGGGATGGCGAGTAACACGGCGACAGGGACGATATAGACGAGGTAACGCGTGACGATGGAGAAGCCAACGATGGTGTTGTAGAAGCGACCCATAAAGTTGAGTGATGCCTCCTCACTCACCGAAGTCGAGCCCGTTCTCTTGAGCTCCTTCTTGATGCGCCGTCTGCCGGCGGGGTTGCCCAAGGTCTCGGTGAACATCACATTCTTCTCGTTGCCGGTCTCCATGTCTTGTCGTCGTACGCCAACCGAACTGGCATTGCTTTTGACCTGGCGGAGTGGAATGTCTTGCAAATCCGAGTTGGACGCGTGGTTGGCGATTGGCTCAAAGCCCATATTCCTAGGTGACAATGGGGACCTCATCGGACCCATCTCGAACCGAGGATATCGGGGCTGCTGCTGTACTGTGCTGTGGGGTCAAGGAAGGTTTGTGAGTCGTGATGGAGGACCCGAGAGAAAAAGAATGAAACGGGTTTCAAATCTGCATCGAGTCGACCTGATAAAGACAAGAAAACAAGAATAAAAAGAAGAGGTTAAAACGAGGGGTTGGGTAAGGTATTGGCTTATTAGAGCGTGGCACAAAGAATTCTCCTTGTTGATGACATCAATTGGTGGGTATCCAGGAAGAGACACGCCCAACGAGAGTCTAGAAGGATGTGGAGGTCGAGGAAGAAGACGAGGCTAACGAGCGTAAGAATTCCACATCGAGAAGATGCTGGGGAAAGAAGAAGACGGTGGTGATGATAAACACAGCAGGCGTAAGAAAAAGAGGAAAAGGAGAGAGGTTTGTGCGGTGTCAAGGGCAAGGAGGGATGAAGGTTCTTGAATACATAATCACCATCCCAAAGAGAAACCCTTTGCCAAGCGTCAGGGTCATCCCCAGCTCTGCGATTGGTCCTTCCGCCGCCAAGCACAAAATTCCCATTCCAATGTCAACCCGAAACGACATGGCGCTGGCCTTCAAAGTCTCGTCTCTCTCTATTTTTTTTTTTTTCCTCTATTTTTTTTTTTCCTCTATTTTTTCTTTTTCTTTATTTTTTCTCAGCAGCTTTCAGGGGTACACAGCAGTAATGGGCCGTCGAAACACCAGCGGAATGTCGCTAGCGCAGGGGCACCCTACCAGGTTGACAAGGATCCTGGCATTGACAGCCATTCAGAGGGCCCAAGATGGGGGCCCACAACGCTCTTGCATCTTTGGTTCCCTGTTTCATCGTGATGAGATCTTCCAAATGCGGGTCGCAATGATCCCAGCCAATTGGTCATTGGGCGGCACGGCCCACCATTGACGGAAGTTGTTCCCTGGTTTGAACTTTGACGGCCAATTTTACCCATACTGTGAAGATGGATATTCTCTGTTTGCACATTTTTCTCGAATGTGGAACAATAAAATGCCAATTCTTCGCCGAGATCTCCACGATGATCCATTTCAACTTCGCGATCCTCGGCAAGCCCTGATGGGCAGTGATATCATCCAGTAATTCTTCCGATCTCTATGGATTTTTTATGGATCTGTTTGGGGTCTAGATTCAAAGTGCTATTGACCTTTCCGGGTTCCGGTAGACGTGACGGCGGCGTCACGGTGTCAACCAAACCCCTTGTGGAGACATGCCAAAAAGCATGTTGTTGCTGCTGCTGCTGCTGCTGCAGTGGCGGACAGCAAAGATATGAGACGGCCCCGACGGGTGCGGCATTCAAAATCTCGGGTTTCACATCCGTATTTTTGCGATGATCGCACTACTTGACTAACAACTCATCCAAATCAGAAAAATAAAGTGCATTGCGCGACAGCGACAGTCATACTTTTTACTCGCAAGATTTCTGTCACACGGAGGCAAAACAATACTTTCAGCCCACCGTATCCATTCCAATGATGCGCACTGTCTTCTCCATCGATACGAGCAACAACCAACGTCATCATCCATGGTTCCCCTACTCAAAGGAGTCCAGTGTAAATTGCGATCTGCGCCTCAGCCCTCAAAAAAAGGAGGACACCGTTCTAAGAAATACGCCATAAATCTGCTGCTGCTAAACAGAGATTAGTATCGAAGCTGAGAAGCTGCTTACGGTAAGGTAGGTGGTGGTGGCGCTGCTGTGAGGGACGGCCTGGGCTCGGGCCGGCTGCTGTGCCCTGGGGCCCGGCCGGGGTCAGGTTGGCCGTCTACAACTTAGCAGTATTCTTTGATGAGCCAAACTTTCTGCCAACTCAGGCTGCGTTTCCATACCTGGAAGGATCTGAAGGAAAAACTCATTTTTATCAAACCGCATGTTTTGAAACAGAAGGCAACAGCAGACGGCTGAACAACCGTAAAAGCGTTGAGACATTCGCCTAGGTAAGTTGACTGCCAACACCCAACCTCTAAATGTGGCCCAGGCGTGCATGGGACATCTACTTTCCCTTCATGGTGTAAAATAGGGCATTGAGCGGACTGGTGGTCAACGAAGACGTCCCGCCCGCCCCAATATCATGACCGCCATCCTAGCCACTGGACCCTTAAAGACCAGCCGTCTTGGCATCGCGGTTTTATCATCTTTGGCTGTACACAGTAAATGCCGAAAAAGAACTGCTGTGGAACTGAATTGATACCGGGAAACCGCTTAGGTAGCAACCTAATAACATGGAACCTATTGACAACCATATGAGCCTAGACTCATAATGCCACTGCATCAGCCCGTCCTGTATTTTTGCGAAAGTTGTTCTTCGGGCATGGATGTGCAACCTTGGTCGGCCAACCTCCACTGTTACCAGCACTGAGGGAGCCATGTCCTCCGGCCGGGCCTGTGATGGTAATTGATCTTTTGATCATGGTCAAATTTTAAAGTGGCCTTGAGTAAATGTTTATTTGCACTTCAAATATTTCTGGCGGGATGGGGCCCCCTCATCTCGCAGAGCGAGCGGGCAAAGGAAAATCTTGAAGACTGCCAGGCATAATAAATCATCGGTTCTCATCACCAGTGTCCCAATGCGTTTCAGTCATAATGACAAAGAGGAGGAGGGGAAGGCCACGGCGGAAAACGGCGGGGTAATTATCTGCTGTGTACGACCAGTAGGTGGCCATAGCTCCCTCAGCTGCCAAAATTCCCGGCTTGGCAATAGCTTCGACGATTGGAGCTCCATCAGCCCAGGAATAAAAGATTCTGCATCATCTTTTCGAATGGAACGATACCTTGGAAAATAAGTCCGTGATTGAACCTCAGTCTCTTATCTGACATTCTTCTTCCTAGAAACCATCTTTTTGGGCTTGGAAACCAGCATGATGAGGCCATTAACAGCAGGCGCAGGCAGGCCCTTCACCTGCTTCCAATGCCTCATCCAAAGGTCCACGAGACGTCCCATATATACCCCAAAGTCAGCCTTCTCCCATAGCGCACGCCGACTACAAGAAACAGAGTCTTCTCCACCGACCCAGTCGCACCCGACATTGCATGCGGCTGCCTCGAATCGTCCCACAATCGCCCCCAGACCCCTAATCGACATCAAACACATTCGCCAGAACCCCGAGTTATACTCCAAAAACTGCGTCGAGAGGAATTACCCATCCCTCGCCGGCCACCCCGAGAAGATCAATACTCTCTTCGCGGAATGGCAGGCTCAGCAGCGCGCAGGTCGCGCCCTCCGCGAGCGCGGCAATGTCCTCCGCCGCCAGCTCACAAATGCCGGATCAGCAAGGAGCACATCCAGCGACGAGCCCTCCGACGTCCCGCCTGAACTCCTCAACCTTACCAAAGACCAGATCCTCGAAGAAGCCCGAAAGGTAAAGGCAGACCTGCAAGTAATCGAAGATGCCGAGTCTCACCTCCAACAAGAAATGGAGCGCCTCGCCCTCGCAATTCCCAATCTCACAAGCGAACAAACACCTCGCGGCGCTGAGCCTGCGGTTCTTAGCTACATCAACGACCATCCCGAACCGGAACCCGCCGTCTCTGACCGCGTCTGGAGAAGTCATGTTCACGTCGGCTCCGAGCTTGGACTGTTTGATTTCGCCGCAGCCGCTTCGTCCTCCGGCTGGGGGTGGTACTTCCTTCTGGACGAGGCTGCTCAGCTCGAACAAGCACTCGTCAGTTTTGCGCTGGCTACCGCCACAAGGGCAGGTTGGAGGCAGGTATCTCCACCCAGCGTGGTTTACTCGCACATCGCTTCGGCTTGCGGATTCCAGCCGCGTGATACCAACGGGGAGCCGACCCAGATCTATGGCATCAGGCAATCATCAGAGGACTTGGCCAGGGGCAAGCCGGAGCTGGTCCTGGCAGGGACGGCGGAGATTCCTCTAGCGGGCATGAAGGCTGATACCGTTTTGGATGAGTCGGATATGCCAATGAAGCGGGTGGCCGTGTCAAGATGCTACCGCGCTGAAGCGGGCGCGCGCGGTAGCGAAACGAAGGGGCTTTATCGGGTGCACGAGTTTACCAAAGTAGAGATGTTTGCGTGGACAGCACCAGACCAGGACTCCACCGAGGAGATCTTTGACGAGATGGTTGATTTGCAAACCGAGGTTCTAGGATCTCTGGGCCTGCACTGCCGGATTCTGGAGATGCCGACAGCAGATTTGGGTGCTTCGGCCACCAGGAAGGTGGATATTGAGGCATTTTTTCCTTCGAGGAGGGAGAGAAATGATGGGTGGGGGGAAGTTACCTCTGCGAGCATCTGCACGGACTACCAGACTCGTCGGCTGGCTACTAGGCTGAAGGCCGGCGGCAGGCTGGTGTATCCCTGGACGGTAAACGGAACGGCGTTGGCAGTTCCTAGAGTGTTGGCGGCCATTCTGGAGAATGGATGGGATGAGCGCGAGAAGTCGGTGGCTATTCCCGAGGTTCTCAGGCCATGGATGGATGGAAAGGAAAAGATTGGACCCAGACGCCATCTCAATTAGGAGAGGAGAGTGAGGTTTGGGAAGGGAATGGTGTACTACAACATGTATCATTAACAAAGATGTCAATGAGGAACGAGTGCCTATGTCTAACCAGCAACTGAATTTAGCTGCATAAGCAACGACCTGGGCTTCTTTTTCTGCTGTTCTTTGCCCCAACGGTCTGTTTCTCTTTTTGGACCATTGCGTCTCGTCCCAACATCAGTGATCTCCCTGGGTAACACGGGTAAACAAATAAGGTCTTGGCAGAAAAAAAGGGGTTCCCACACGCTGACCGACCTCGAACAAACGCACCACCCTCGAATTTCTCGATACCCTCTTCTTCTGGTTTGTATGCAAATGTGCAAGACGACATGACCCATCATCTCATTATTCAAAGCAATCATCAATACTTGGCAATTTCCAGCTTTTGGCCTGATTATTTCTTCAACAGCTCTGGTGCGAATGGGCCACTCGCCGAGAGTTTCCTTACCATTAACCCCCTCCCCGCCCCGGAACTTTCAGCCTAATTAACCTTGAGATCTCTCCATTTCTTATCCCATCTCAATCCCCGAACCTTCTTGAAGTCACAAGGTTGGTAGCTAAGGTACCTTACCCACCTATGCACGCAGTCGTCCTCCGCACCTTCCCCTCTAGACCTTTTCCAGCCCCCTCCACGCCTGTGGCTTCCAAGTTTTGACAACGTTAACTTGGACTTTTCTATTTCCAAAAAAAAAAATTAAAAAATTACTCTTTTTTTGTCTCAACAAACAGACTACTTCCCATTTCACTTAAACTTTCATCCATTCCATCATAAATCAGATTTTTGTTACCGCGAAGGCTCTCATCGATAGTGCATAAGGTAGCGACGTTCACTTTGGTTTTTACTTATCGTGTTTCTTTCTTTTCTTCTATCTCAGCAGTGATAAGATTATTCTTTTTTTTTATTCGTTACTGCGGGTGGAATTCAAGAATTATTGTGTGAGTTCTTTTCTTTTTTCGCAGGCAGGCTGGAAAATTCGCGCGGTGACTAGTACGAGAGAAGAGATTGAGTGCTGATAAAGATCATTCAAGTAGTTCACCAACCAGTCCAATAAAAACAAGAACAAAAAATCGGCGACCAAGATTTAAAAAAAAAAAAAATTCAACAAAATCTGAATTACTCATTGACCTTCCGACTAAGAAAAAGCAAACTGGTTCCCACAGCCCAAGATGCGTCGACTCATCTCGTTCTTCGGCTTCGGCACGATTTTGCTCCTTGCGATTTCGACAACAAAAGCTCTCGCGATTGAGACTTTTCTCGCGGCGGTCAACGGTACAGACAAGAGTTCCGAGTTGGGCGAGATAAGACCTGGTTGGGCTTTGCCAGTCGCTGGAGGCAATGTTTCGGTGCCTGAGTGTGCGGTAAGTTTTCATGTTATTTATAGGGGTCTTGGTGAGAAAGGGGACAAGTGGGCAACTCCCTAAGTGGTCTGTCTTTCAGGAAGTATTGGCAATCACATCTTCGGGGGGGTTAAAATGATGTCTTTCTTTACTATGGGGGTTATCTTCCGGCTTACTATCATATGCACACAAGTTGAATAGCTTGCTAACTGGTTCTTCAGTACCCCTGTTTTAAAGAAGATCTCGATTCCGAACAGAAAAACTGTGACTACATCACCAATGCAACCTGTGTGTGCGCCATCCGGGATTCGGGCAGGAGCGACTTCCGGTCGTGCGTAGGCTATCACTGTGGAATCGCAGGAAAGCAGGGTTGGTGGCTGCTTTGGTTCCCTTCGTTTGGGTATTAGTCAGTTCTTTTCTAATACTTGACAACAGATATCGATGCCCTCGAAAGTGGCCTTTGCGGACTTGATCCCCGGAGTTCAAAGATTTATTTGTGGCTCCCCATGATGGTCACATGCATGGGATGGTTTTTCCTGGGTGTTTACTTCTACTCACGATGGATTATCACGGACCACCTGTACAAGCCGAATGATTATCTGATGATGCTCTGCACAGTATGTATTTCCCTCTTTTTAAGTGACAAATATACCCATCTGTTTATAGATCTTCTGTTGACATTGTTTTTTTAATTTTATTTTTAGATCACTTTCACAATCGCATCAACCTTCCAGTACCTACTCACTCGTACCGCTTTCGGTCTCGACATCTGGAATGTTGGTCTTGAAGAGCTATCTAGAGGCCTCAAGGTATTTGCCTCACCACAATTCCCGTCCCCATTCGTCCAACTAACCTTTCTCCCAGTTCCTCTACATCGGTGAGCCCTTTTATCTCGCGACAATTACCATCGCCAAACTGCAACTCCTTACCTTCTACCACGAGACTTTCCGTCGTACTGCTTTCGCCACCTATTTCCGCGTAGGCTTCGTCTTCGTATTGTCCACCAACCTTGGGCTCCTCGTGGCAGATATTGTGCAATGCGTTCCCATTTCAGCGAACTGGGAGTGGGTCGCAAACTACATGTCACCGGATAGCTCCCCTCCCGCAGCAAATTGCGTCGACATCTCTCTTCTCATTACCACAGCCGGGGGTTTGAACATCCTTCAGGAGCTCATCATCATTGGTCTCTTCCTTTACCCGGTTGTCTTTGTTCTCCCTTTTTCCTCCAAAGAGAGACGATGCAAGGCTGCTGCCGGAGTAACTGCACTAAGCTTCTCAACCGTCGGTGCTTCATGCTAGAGGCTGTGGCACGTCAGTCAGGTGAAGCGAGAGAACAATTTGAGTTGGGATTTTACACCAGCGCTTGTGTGGACCAACGTCGAGATGGCCATCACAGTCATTGTCGCGTGCGCCCCTGCAGTCAAGGCATGGTCTCGACGAAATGTAACAGATAGCGTTATTGGGAGACGAGGTAACGGCGTTCAAGAGATTATTGGCCCACACGGTAGACTTGCAGTTGGCAGGAAGCCTAAGCAGGACAACCGGATGTCTCAGGCTGCCACGCTGATCACTAGAGCTTCTCAGGCTGCTACGGTGGTTGGGTCTGAAATAGCAGGCCCTAGTAACCTCGCAGGTAAATGTGCGTGCTTGAATCTTTTATGGGCCAAGTTGGAAAGTAATCAAACTCGCTAACGCTGTAAATCAACAGACTGCACAGAGATGCCGCAAAGCCCCATGGGGGGTCGGGGATTCGACCGTGTCGGTCAAGTCACTTCTAGTCCTCAGTGAGGCCAAAAGAACGGAGCTCTCAGGCAATTTAAGTCCTAGGAAGTATAAACTTTTTTTTTATTCAAGGATCGACAATTCGTTCTGGACTCCCTGGAGTAATTAATAGTTGCTTTCTTCTACAAACCAGGGTGTTTTTTTTTAAAAAAAAAAAAAAAAAAAAAAAAAAATTTCATGTACAAGGGATTGTATATGCTTGGAACTATCAAGCCTTTTCAAATTACATATTGTTGAAGATTCTCCTAGGAGAGCTCGCGGAAGGCATTTCATTGTATTTCGTGATAGACTTTCATCTACATGAGTCTGGCTCAATAATCATACATGATCTTGACCAACAGCATTTGTTTTGTGTTCAACCTGGGGCTCGGCAAAGCACCCCTTCAGAGTCTCAGCACATTCAGCTGTGTTATAGTTCTATTTCCATTGTCCATCCAATTTGTCCGGTCAAAAGCTGACTACCCTTCCTAGTAGTAATATCTGCACTGCGCTGACGGTAGTACCTGTGTGCCCTTATCCAAAACCGAAGACATCAAGGATCGCTTGCGTGTTCCAGAGGCTCAGCACAGGTAGGCCGTCTGTCAGATTATTCAAAGTGGGCGCCGATTATGTTATGGTACTACCGGGTCTTCAAAGCTGAAGATGTTCGGGTGGAAGTGAATCGGTTCTTGGCGCTTATAAGAGATGGAAAATGTATGTACAGTACATGCCTGCTTTACTCAAAAAAAGTAATTCGGAGAAATGCCTCGTGAGCCAGCGAGGGGCCCATTTAATCATTCTTACAAATACTCCGAATCTTATTCATCTGTGTGGTAGCGATGGCTCTTGTCTGTGGCACGACTCACTTTATTCAAAGTCAGCACGGAACAACTACAACCCCTCTCCCCCCCCCCCCCTACCTTTTTTTTTTCTTCTCTATACATGACCTTTGGTATAACCCAATAAAAATACTAATAAAAACAGCGGGCCCTCTTCTATCTATCAAACAAGACAAAATTCTATAAAATTGAAAATCATCTTGTTGGTTTTCAAGAGTTTGTTTTATAATTTTACCCACACTCTCATCATTACTTGTTCCCACTTCTGGAACTCAAAAAAAAGGGGAAAGAAAAAGGGAAAAAAATTATTCTTGTTTGAAATTTTTTTTAAAAATTTTTGGTTGTTGTTCTACCATCGCCAGAATGAAACACGCGACCACCGTCCTCATCCTCGAGTCGCTCGCCACCATCGTGATAATTCTCGGGCCGGGGGCTTTGGCGATACCGACACCAGCTGCTGCGGCACCTTCTTACCAATGCATCGTAACCCAGTCTAAATGTCCGGCTCTCTGCGCCGGGCCTGGCGGTCTAGCCCAAAATTGCAAGAGTTCTCATGTACGTTCTCTTCCATCTTTTTTTTTTTTTTTTTTTTTTTTTTTTTTTTTTTTTTTTTTTTTTGGTTAAGGTTTTTTTTTTTTTTTTTTTTAAACAAATAGAATTTTTTTTTTTGTTTTTTTTAATTTTTACCCCGGGGGGGTTTGTTTGTGGGTGGGGT
>MU865059.1:44564-96492 GCA_033576145.1 Cladorrhinum samala | reverse complement strand
GTGTTCTTCTGTTATTTTTATTTTTGTTTTTTTTTAAAAAGTGTAATTTTTTTTTTTTTTTGCGGCCAAAATTCTAAAAATTTTTTTTTTTTTTTTTTTTTTTATTATAAAAAAAAAAAAAAAAAAAAAAAAAAAAAAAAAAAAAAAAAAAAGGCGAAAACATCCTCAACGCCAATCACTGTATCAAGATTTCACATCAACACTGCTCAATAATTATGTTACAGTTGTTAAAAACATGTACAGTACAACACAGTGGGAAATAAAAGATCTTCCAACCATCCATCATACCTAACCGAACGCCATCATTGACAATGATACATGCATGACCATGTAAATCAGCCAAAGCCCAATGCTTCCTTTCCTTCATTCCAACTCCCTCCTATCGCCCATTATCCCATCTCTCCAGTACCTATCCAGTAAACATCTCCCTACTCGTCCAGAACCCCCGGATGCTCCCACTTGATAGGATGCACCAACCGACTCCTCAAACACATCCTCCCAGTCCCCGTAGCGCTCTCCTCCTCCTCCCTTCCTCCCCTCATATCCTCAATCTCTTCATCTCCATCTCCATCTCCATCTCCATCCCCATCCCCATCCCCATCCCCATCCCCATCCCCATCCCCATCCCCATCCCCATCCCCATCCCCATCCCCATCCCCCTCATCCTGAGCATACCCGAGCCACCTTCTCCACAGCTTCCCGGCAAATTCACTATTATAATACCAAGTCGTGCCCCTATGAATATGCTCATTCATCAGATCATACGGACTCCCCTCCCCGCCAGCCGTATGGTCCGTCCCGCCATTAAAAGCCCCATCCAGCTCCTCCAGATCCCATTCCCGATCCACGTAAACCGGATGAGGTGCGTAAACAGCTTTTAATCCGTGATGCAAAGCCATGGTGGCAGGGAACATCTCGGTAAACATTGTCCGGTGGTGCCTCCAGACCTCCTCGTGCATGACCATCAACAGCCGCCTCGACATCCTCGAAGCAGTAACGATCGAACTCCGCCTCGGCGGGATAGGCAGGGAAGCCTTGTAACCCGTCACGTCCGCCGCGAAGACCCAACCGGACCCTTGGGCGTCAAATAGCGGGTTCAGGGTGATGAGGTCCGCCTCCTCGCCCACTCCGCAGCTCTCGCGTCCCGATTCGCAGGAATCCGGCAGGAAGGACTCCCTGGCGATTTCGGACCTCAGCAGCTTCTTCCCTTGAAAGTTGACCGGCCCCAGGATGGGCTGCCGACCGCTTTCTTCCTTGGTCTCTCTGTGAACCCGCGCCGTGAAGTTCTTCCAGTCCCCGTGCAGGGCGGGCACGTAATACTTTGCCGAGCGCTCCCAGAGCCCAATCCTGGACTGCTCCCTGGCCCAGGCGCCGAGCCGATCAAACAGCTCGTAGTAGTTCCCAACCCACCTCATGTCGAGCTCCCAGTTCCAGAAGTGCTGATACTCTGGATGCTGCAAGGCAAAGTGCTGAAGCGGAAAATGCGCGCTACGGTAAACGCCGTGCACGTCGCGGCCGGAGGGGTCGTCAATGCTAGCTGAGAACTTTCCGGGGTAGACGAGGCGCATCTGAGCTTCGGACCAGAGCGTGCAGAGCCCGTGGAACTCCTCCGGGACGTTCTCGTCCAGGATTCTTCGGGCGGTGGCCGGGTCGGCGAATATGGGCTCGTCGTCATCCCGGACGTGCAGCAGAAAGTGGACCTGATACTCCCCTCCGGACCGCAGGGACACCTCGGAGATTAGGGCGCGGAAGTTGAGCACGACGTGCTGGGTCCACTGAAACCCTACGTAGGCGCGGATCACTACTGCCGTGCGGGTGATCTTGGTGCGTTCTGCTCCGAGGTTGAGGAAGGATCTAGGATGGTAGGATCTCTGGGGGTGCAGATCAGTCGCTGGTTTGTCTGAACTGGCGAAGAAGCGTTTTTTATTGGATTCGTAGCACCGGGTCTGGGCGTCTGCCCAGTCCATCCTGCTGTAGTCAATCTTGCCGCTTTTTTCCCAGACTGCCGAGTTGGATGATTGTTCGGTGTCGGTGCCGATGTGGGAGCCTCCTTCATCGAAGCTGTAGCCTAGACCGTAAGGGCCAAAGCGGCCGAAACGGTCGAAGCAGATGTCGTCTCTGATGCCGAGCAAATTGTACGACCCCATGACGGGATCGGGCTCGCCTTGGACGATGCCGTTGTATGTGTAGATGTCTGGGACGGGAATCTTGTCTTCTTTGTCGAGGTAGCACGTCTTGACCGGGTGATATTTGGATCGGTACTCTGAGGAGCCGTAGCCTGGGTAGGGGGTATAAGGTGTGGGTGTTGGCATGCCGGTGTACGAGAGCGTCAGAGGGAACAATGGGGGCTCTGACGGATCCCTAGGGTATTCGGGTTGATGTTCATTGGCTGGGACTAAAGCTTTGAGCCCGTTAAAGAAACCGTTGAGACTATCGAGCGTTAGTGTTAGTGTGCGGGGACCAAGGGATTGAGGAAGGTTCACCGTCTAAAGCGCATCCAACTTGGCATTTCATAATCCTCCTCTATTTTTACCAATATTGGTTCGTCATTACCCTTCACCACAAATACTACGTCCCCGATATTGCCTCCGCTGCCCGATGGGTCGTCTTCTTCCCCAAGATTAACGAGATCCAGAATTTCTTCGCGACGCAGTTGTGACCTTCTTGACGACAGAGCCAACAATAACAAAAAGATGAGCCCAGTGGTCCATAAGAAAACTCGTCGGTACAGGCAATGACCGAGCAGCGTTCGGACTCTGATTTTTGGGTTGGGCCGGTTAGATAATGGGAGGAGGGACTTCTCCTCCCTTAGAAAAATCGCTTCATCTCCAGAAATGATGCTGCTGGAAAATGAGTTCGACTTGCTTCGCGTCATCAGTGAAGGGGCTCTGACTTGATCTGTTATTTTATCCAAGAAGATGTAACGAGCAGTTCAGAAGACGATTGCGTGTTGTCGAGAGAAAAACCTTTGAACTTTCAGCGAGTGTGTATGAACGAGCAGAGTGGCATATGAAACGAGAGATGCATGCTACAAGAAACCTGGCTTTGGAAATAAAAACCGACGGGAACGGGGGAGCAGCATCATATTAAGCTGTCTAGAGGCCATGAAAGCATACGTCAGGGCAGAGGAACCCCAAGAAGAAGTTCGAGCGCCAATGTCGCCCAAGCAGTCTGCAGTTTGAAGCTTGATGATCGCGCCATGGGAGAAGGGCAATGCGGGATCGACATCTCTGCTTGGACGCGTCCCTTCTTTTTCCATTTCGAGGTGGCCGGGAGTCTAGTTACGCTAATGCCGGCGCTAAGTAATTAGATGCTGCGAGATAGTATCAAAGTGGGAGTGTGAGTCGACGGGCGTGCGTCCAGTCTGGCGAAGAGCTTGCTTTCCCCTCCAGATTTGTTCGAGCCAGCGGTGTCCCCAGGTAAACAATAAACCGCCAGTAGTCCGTTTCAGCGACCACTGACAAGCCTTCCATCCATGGCCGGCGCGATTTGTATTGGGAAGGGTAGTCTGAGGGACCCAGCCAAGTGGAACAAGATTTATAGTTGGAGCATCCTGATTAACAAATGTTCAAGAAAAGGAGCTTGGTACTTGGTATAAGCGAGTTACCCAGGAGGACGAATTCTTGGACTGGGAAGAACAACCGGCGGTTAGTCTCCAGACGAGAATCATTCTGCCGTCTATATGGGGAACCCGGGGTCAATGTTCGCCAAGTGAGATGCCGCTCACAAGATATCATTGAAGGTGCCGGCATTGACAGATTGAGAGGTTGAGCCATGAGCGATGAGTGTGATGAAGTTGTCGTCGTGAAGAAGTGGGGCTGCTGTGCTGTGTGGTTGCTGTGGACCACTCGTCAAAACCAGGCACTCACTGCAAAATTGTTAGTGGGTTTGGCGCAGAAATACGCAAGCCGCGTAACACTCTGTCGGAGCCGTCATCTTCTGGCGTTTTTTCCCATCCCATGTTGCACATTGGTTCAAGATTCCATCGAGGTACCGCCGTCTCTCCTTCAGGGACTCTGAATTACGAATCAGCTTGAAACGGAGGAGCTGCCTCTAGATCTTGACCTTTGCGCCTGTTCTCCAACGCTCATTGGAACAACTTGTGGCTTGAGAATTACAGATAATGGGCCAGATGCCGAAGACTCGGATCTCGAATTTACTTTCAAGCCCCTTCCTACTTCCAAACCTTATTTGATATCTGCCTTACGCGGCAGTCCAGTAGGCGAGGTCCCTGGCAGAGTGTTTCTGCCACTCACCAAAAATAGATGCCGCTAAGGTACAATATCTTCAAGATGACTGCTCTGTTGCGTACCTACTAGCACCACCTACTCCTTGTCACGAAGAAGCTGTTCTCTGGACTTGATTTTGCTATTTCCGCCGGTACCCAGGAGTCATGGCGGTACTGCAGCTATTCTCGGAAACCAAAAAGGTTATCGAATCTGTCCCTGCGCTTCATTGGCGCGTGCGAGGGCTTTGGGCGCGAACCACTGGAAGATATACTCATGGTCGCGCGCTCATTTTCGCCATTGCGTATCCATTATTTACCTACCTCACACACGATCATCAGCAAGATGGCCGGGACCAAAACCCTTATGTCAACCTAACGCCTTGCCCGCGTTGTCAAATCGACACGGGTCATCTGAATTTCATCAACGGAATGCGTACGCTTAGATAGTGACTGATGCCGAATTGAATGCTAAATATGGATATTATATCAAGGACCGCCGCATCGCGGTTCAGTCTACAGTATCTCTAACCATTTCACCTGGAGTTCAAGTACGCCCAGATATCTAAGTCACCTAGGTGTCTGGTCGAGCGCTGTTAGGTCACCTTTCGTACTCCAGTTGCACAGTCCGTAGCGGAGACAAAAACGCAGGTCTCTCCTAATCTATCCCTAATCATAACCTCATCGTTTCCTTGGTATTGGTTGTTGCATGGGCAGCTGCAACGCTGTTGCATGAACCCCGTTTTATCAGCCTGCACTGCCAGTGCAAATTTTGGTTTGTTTTGCTCAAAAGACGAGATGTGCTGCACTGGCAATGATGAGAGAGTCAACGAGAAGCAGCATGTGGTTCGACGTAACGGCAATGTTTCATCACGAAATTTTAGAACAGAGCATGGGATCCAAGCAGCGTAACATCTGAAACAGAGCGGCCGATCCTTTTTCAATAAAAACCAATTTCTTTTGGATAGAGGGCGTTATTTCGTCGGATTCAGCTAAACTTTGACTGGTATGTTCTTCCCCTTGATGTTCAAAACGCCGCATCCAATAAGTGATAGTGGAATATCTAGAATTGCGTGGCCACACGGGGTTAAGTGTTAGTGATTTAAGTGTTACCACAAAAATGGGGGATGGGTCCAGTTCTTGAAGCTTTTGAAAGCGCCAATTGGTTGAATGAATAAGTCGACTCCACAATGCCTCATTTATCAAAAGTGATAGACAAAATGGAACTGTGACAGATTAGAAACATTTGATGTTCAACAGGAAGCTCGTACAAAACGCCTGCGGGACAGTGAGGAACTCTTTAGGGCAGAACAAAACTGCCGGGTGCGGGGCGAATCCAGCATCCAATTGGTTCATTCTCTGCAGGAGATCTGACGTCACAAAATCCCTTCAGCCAGTGCGGGAGAATTCCGGTTCATATTGCAATTTGAAGAAAGTTGATGAGAGGTGAAGCTGACATTATCATAGTGTGGTAGGCAACAGGTATCAACTTCCAAGACCTTCAGTAACCGCCGTAAGGGAAATGATTACTCTTTTTCGACCTGATGCCGCCAAAATTTACCGGGTCTGTGTTTGAATTGGTCATGGAGTGGGTTGCCGAGTTCTTGGGTTGGAACCCGATGCATTTCCTATTGTGGCAGGTGTTGCAAGATTTGTTCCCGTGTCTCTCAAACGCCGGCAGGCAAACGGCCGTTCCTGCCAGAATGAATCAAAACAAAACCAAAAAAAAGTTGGCGAGTCACGCCACCTCCAAAACTGCAATCGCTTGAGTGGGAGGATATTCTGTGCGATTTGAAAAAAGCATTGCTTGTGAGGCATCTCGCAATCAACAAATCACAACGTTAAAAAATAGACAACGCACAAAATACTACCCCACCAGCCGGCACTCGTAGATTGACAGCTCTGTTTTAACTTAGAATGGGTATACACAGTCGAGACCCGTCGCATTGCACCATATCTTAAAGTTGACTGCCGCTGCTAGCAAAGCGCTACAATCGCTACGACGGCGAGTTAAACAATTCGGGGATGGTGAAGTGGACTGTTGTTGTTTCGGTGAGTTCCCTCATGTCGAAGTGTCAGGTGCTGAGAGCGTAGTAATTACCTGATTGGGAAGGAGAAATTCGCACTGCAAAGAACCTGGAACCTTGCTTTCAAAGGGATCCCACGGTGCCTACCACCCTGCGGGCACTGGACCATAAGATCGCCAGGAGGGGCAAACCTTCTCGAAGCAATTTGTCTTTTCCATCACATGGCTGGCGATTGCGGCCTTGTCGGTTTCTCTGATGATCAACCATCAAAGCAAAGTCTTGAGAAGCGGGCTTCTGTCAAACAAGCTTCTTGTGCAGCCCGACAAGACGCTCTGGGCGATTTTCTCTTGGTCCGCGGCGCAGGCATGTCGTGCTACTGTCGGACTTTTCCCTAGATTGCCACGCCTCGGTGACCTTGGCCTCTTCTTGGCCTCTGCTTGGCCTCTCTTGGACCTATCTTGGCCTCTCCTGGGCTTATCTTGGCCGCAACCAAAAAGCCCACGATGGAGGGATCAAGCTGTCGTTAATTGGTTGACCATGCTCGGCATTGGTTATCTACAATAGGAAACTGCTTTGAGTCGCCGCGGCTCATCTCGTTTTTTTCCCAAGCTTTCCAAGGGGCGCCTCTTACCTCAGAGGCTTGGGACCAAGGGACGAGAGGGACGAGAGGCACTCGGCAAGATTACTTCGTCTGAACTTTGAGAGTTGCTCGCTCGATTCAGAAGAACCGCCAATTAATGGTGGGTATATGCAGGATAAAAAGTTTTGGGCGTCGTCGTCGCTATCAAGTGAGCACAAGTGCAACCCATCCCATCGATCGTTACCTCGTGGGGAATATCACACTTGAAATATAGCATAGACGAGGGGCGGCTGGCCCGTCGATTGGGTGGCTGGAACAAGACAGGGACAATCCCGATGTCAGTCTATTTCTTGGCACCGTTGCGTTCTTGGAAGGTGGCAAGAGGTTCCAAGACACCAGGCACTTTGTAAAAACGAATAGTTTGCAGACAGTATTGGAAGATAGCTTCGCATGCATGGTCCGTTCCAATGGGTCCCAGACCTCAGCCCACCCTCCAGTCCTGACACCGAGGAACCTCGATATCGGGCGTGCCGCTGGGCGGGTGTACCAGTCCATGTAGATTTGCCTCTTCCCCACGGGGTTTTGGGGGGCACGACCCGATGGATAAATTGCGACCCCCTCACATATAGATATATAAACCTCCCGCGTGGCTGTTACATCCTTTCCGACACGACAGGTCCCGGGTGTTCTTCATCCCCTCTGCATACACATACTCGCCCATCATGGCAGCCGACCCCACCAGCATCGCCGTGAGCGACGATGTCAACGCCATCGTCAGGACCAAGGAGGACGCCGGACTCGTTCCCGTCATCTCTGGAGCCGCAGTGGACGAGCATGAGAAGCTCGGTATCACGGCCGATGGCGGTATCCCCACCGACGAGGAGCTTCATGTCCTCCGCCGAGTGCCAGACAAGATCCCCCTCAACATCTATACCATTGCTTTCATCGAGTTGTGCGAGCGTTTCTCGTACTACGGAACAACTGCCGTCTTCACCAACTTCATCCAGCAAAAGCTTCCCGAGGGCTCGAAAACGGGTGCTACCTATGCCATCAATGACGACGTCAAGGCCGGCGCTCTTGGCCTGGGCCAGAGAACCTCCTTCGCCTTGACCACATTCAACTCGTTCTGGCAGTACACAATGCCCTTGTTCGGCGCCTGGATTGCCGACAGCTTTCTCGGTCGCTACAACACAATTGGCTACGCCCTCGGCGTCGACATCGTCGGCCACTTCCTTCTCATCATCGCCGGTCTGCCCCCTGTCATCAAGAATCCCAATGGCGCTCTGGGCTCCTTCATCATCGGTATCCTGCTCATGGGTGTCGGCACCGGCGGCTTCAAGCCAAACGTCAACCCTCTTATCGTCGAACAGCTCGATCTCGACAAGATGGCTATCCGGACTCTCCCCACCGGCGAGCGCGTCATTGTTGACCCCGCAGCCACCGCATCCCGCGTTTATCACTATTTCTACCTCTTCATCAACCTTGGCGCCCTCGCTGGCCAGCTTTCCATGGTCTACTGCGAGCACTACGTCGGGTTCTGGCTCTCCTTCACCCTCCCCACCATCATGCTCTGCTTCTGCCCCCTGGTCATGCTCTGGGGCCGCAGGCGATATCGTCGTGTCCCTCCTCAGGGTTCCGTTCTCGGCCGGTCGTTCAAGCTGTTCGCCATGGCCAACAAGGGTCGGTGGTCGATTAATCCCGTCAAGACCTACAAGAACCTGCACGACGGCACCTTCTGGGAGAACGTCAAGCCCTCCAAGATCGTCAACAAGCCCAAGTGGATGGACTTCAATGACGCGTGGGTCGATGAAGTCCGCCGCGGCTTCAATGCTTGCGCTGTCTTCTGCTGGTACCCTCTCTACTGGCTGTGCTATAACCAGATCAACAACAACCTCATCTCTCAGGCGGCCACCATGAAGGCCCAGGGCGTGCCGAACGACGTCTTGACGAACCTGAACCCCTTCGCGCTGATTATCTTGATCCCCATCATGGATACGATTGTCTATCCCGGCTTGCGCAAGATGAAGATCAACTTGACCCCTATCAAGCGCATCACCCTTGGATACTTTGTCGCCGCCTCAGCAATGATCTGGGCTACCGTCATTCAGTACTACATCTACAAGAAATCCGAGTGCGGAAACCGCGCAAACGGGTATAAACTACCCGACGGAACCGAAGTCGACTGCGCCGCGGTACCCATATCTGTGTGGGCACAGACTGGGTCATATGTCCTGATCGCCTTCTCTGAGGTCCTGGCCAGCATCACCTCGCTCGAGTATGCGCACTCCAAGGCTCCAGCCAACATGAGGAGTATGGTTCAGTCCGTGGCTCTTTTCATGAACGCCATCAGCTCCGCCATCGGCTTCGCGCTGGTGTCGTTGGCTGATGACCCGTTGTTGGTCTGGAACTATGGCGTGGTTGCCATTTTGGCCACCATCGGTGGTATCTGCTTCTGGCTGCAGTTTAGGCATCTGGATAAGATGGAGGATGAGTTGAACCTGTTGCCGAAGGGAGAAATTGGAGGCAAGACGGCTGACGCCGAGTTTGTGAGTGGGCAACAGGCTGCGACTGGGGAAAAGGCTTAAATTAAGTAATTCGGGGAAGGGAGAAAGAGGACTTTGGGTGAGAAATGTGCAAGGGCTGTGTGAATGGACTGGAATTTCTTTTTTTTGGTTTAGTATATATACCCTTTTTTGAGCTGTCCAATAAAAGTTTCCATTTTTGGAATGGAAATGACTGAAATCCAAGTTTTTAATCATGACATGGTTTTTATCAACTGGTTGATGTGGTTGGTCTGATTGAGGTATCCCAAAAAAATCTCGCGAGATATCGTCGTATTTAATTCGATATCGCCTTTGTTTCCTCTTTCTCTTTCTCTCAGTCTTTTTTGTTTGGGGGGAAGGGCGGGAAAGAGGGAGGGTTTGGGGTGAAGAAACGAAGATGCTGTGATGTTTCTACAATGATGAGCATAGATAGTTGAGTTTATAATTATGTGATAACCCTGGTATTATATCCGCGCCTCTCCAAGTATTTGCGAATAATAGGAAAAAAAAAAAAAAAAAGGATTATCGATCAAGTTTAGAATTCTGAAATTGAAGGACTAGATAATAATAGAAAAACAAATACATGTGCTTTCTATTATGTTTTAAAATATTTAACGCTGAACTAGGGAAAAAAAAAAAAAAAAAAAAAAAAAAAAAGAGAAAGGGAAAGGAAAGTGTGATAATGATGTTTTGATGGGTCTCTGGAAAGTATACACAGCACCATTTTCAACTTTTTTGAACTTTTCTCTTACCTCGATTCCTAGTTTTTTTTTTTTGTGATGGGGGGAAGCGTGAGGGAAGGGGAGAGGGGGGGGGGGAACGTTACATGTGTTTCCTAATCCCTTAATTGTGAAAGGGGGATCATTTTTGTACAGTATGCACGTCGAAATGTTCCCAAATATTTACGTGTTCATCTTCTGCTGATCAGTGATTACCGAGTTGGACAGGTGAAGTAATGGGATATTATTAAACTTCAAAAAGTAAAAATCGTATACGGTGCAATAATAAATTTTTTTTTTTTTTAAAAAAAAATTGTGTTGTCGTCTTACAAAATTGGGCGATGGAAGATTTTTCTAACGTTCAAGTCATGCACATATATGTCTTGTAGCCCTCCCTTTATAGGCATATATATTTGCTGGTTTACAAACATTTTCCCCCAGCGCGCCGCCGCCGCCGCCCATATTTTACATAGGTGATCATAAACCCTGTCCATGTTTCCGTGCCTGCCCAAATAAGCCGACGGTTTAGCGGCAGATTGTGACTTTTAAAAAAAATCCTTTCTTTTTTTAATATTCATCGTACACAGAGGGTATCCGCTTAGTGCCCCCACGCCCGTTGTGTCATCCTGTCGCTTCCCTGCCAAATCCAGCTCCTCTTCTTTCAGAGACGTAACTAGATTTGTGCTCCAATGGTTGGCAACCTGTGTGCGTGGTCTCATAAATCTCATGAGCCATCTAACCACATTGCCACTGCCGTTGGCATGCCTCCTTCCTCTTGCCATGATTTTCTTCATTTTCCAGAGGGGACAAAGACTATAGCTCTCCCCTAAACAGCATAGCCCATCTCCTAGCCCTCTCCTCCCTCGCCGCGGTTCTCTTAGGACCCCACCTAGCCTTGACGGCAGCCTCGGCAGCCTTGTGCTTGTCGCGATGCTCACGAGGGCTCCTGACGCACATCATAACGAACCAGGGGGTGCAGCCAAACTGTTTGGACAGAGAGGTGACGGTGTGCTTGTTGGGATCCTCAAGTCTCAGACGGCGCATCTCCTCGACGTCCTCCTTGGTCATGTGGTACTTCTTTGTGCCGAGCTCTGGGGGGAAGACTGCTGGGAGTTCGTCGGGGTTCACGGCTGGTTCTGCTGATGCTCCTGGGGTGGAGTACTGAATGGTTGTAGAGGAGCCGAAGAGGTTGGAGAGCTGAGCGCGGCGGCGGGGGTCGGTCTTGGGGAGGAACTTGAAAGGAGTGTGGTAGACGGAGGCTTCGGAGGAGGGGGGGTTGAAGACGATGTGATTGGTCGTCGGGCGGGGGTTGAGGAAGGACTCATGCTTGGGAATGTTGAGTGCGCGCTTGGTGCGGGATTTTGTCGACTGTTGGCGGAGGCCTGGCGCGACGGATGGCCTGACGAGGAGGCGGGATGTCGAAGAGGACGAGGGGATGGTGCGGCAGCAGCACGAGAGTGCTGGCCTTGTTAGGGTGGCCTCCATGTTGGATATGCAAAAAGGAGGGGTAAAAAAGAAAAAAGGAAAAAGAAAAAGAGAAAAAGAATATAGTCCCCAAGTCAACGGGGGAGGGAAATTGGGCTACTTGCGCCGCGGGTACTTTGCGGGGTGCAAGCCGTCGGCCTTTGAATTTGGCTCGCAATGGTTAAGCTGCAGTCATGATGGAGTCGCGATCTGAAATTCAACTTTTTTCTCCAAACGGCCAGGGCAGGCGTGCAGGTCACGTGGTATAGTTTTGAGCTTCTTTGGAGCTGTTGCAGCCAATCACCGATTCGCCGGGATTTTACTCCACCTCTCCGTCGTCCGGGCCGAGCGGGGGTGCGCCGACTCTGTTCTCTGTTTCATCGGCTAGCTCCGTTAATCCGGGTGACAGGTGGTGGTTTCTTGTAAACAAGCCCAATAAATAGCTGATATTGACGAGAGACGGCCGAGTTTATGCCGCATCCGTTTGGTACTTGCCCAGGGGTTAATTACCCAGCAGGGAAATACGTCAGCTGTTGCGTGAGTGGTTACGAACCGCAAAACATTGTTGAGCTTCTTTCGGGTCTCCCCAACAATGTTGTTGCTGTCACAAGGTCAAGAGACCCCCGAGTATCGTGAGTATCTAGCCCTGGACAATAGTGCGGGGCAGAGGCTTTGGATCATTTCTTTTGTTCATCCTACGGCAGGTAGGGGCCTCACGGGATCACCAGTCAAGAGTCCGGCTCTACCTAAAAGGCCCGACCTCATCCAGGGGGGTGGCGCTCAAGTTTGTTTCATCCCTGTGATGGTTGCAAAGGCTGCAAAGCATGGAAAGGGCGGGGTGGTTATTAGTAGTGAGGGGCGAGGGATAAAGGGGTGGGGGTAGTCGAGTGTGTGTATACTATTATGTAGTGCAAAGTGTGTATGTACACACAATACATGATCTGATTGAGATGATCATCGAGCTGGTCCCATGGGTAGGGCATTGCCAATCAGTAAGATCTGGGAAATTATTATGCCCTGCATGCAGGGGCTTCATGCCAGATTCCAGATGCCAGATGCCATGATATTTTATATCAGGCACAATATAGGTGGCTGAGAGAGGAAATGCGTTAGCCCTTCCGTCACATACCAACCCACGGGCACAGAGATGTGATTTATGCGACAAAACATGCCGGATCGACCCAATCACTTGCCATCACTCAGCCCAAGCAGTACAAAGCTACCATGTAGCAGCAGAGGTTTCGTTTGGATTTCCAAAAAAAATATGTAAAAAAAAATTGTCTCAGGAGCGATTAGTTTCCAAGAAAAGACATGTGGATGGCAAGGATTCCCAGAAGTTTCCACCGTGATGTTTCTTGAATTCTTGGCAACCCAAAAGTGGGAACGGCATTACGTCTTAGGGGCCACCAGGCCTGGAACTCCCCTCTTTTTAAAGTAGGCGCAAGCTCCAGCAAACATCGTCATTCCCTGCAGATCTCCAATTTGCGCCCATCTATTCTTTCGTCTCCCTTTAGAAACGCCAGGAACCGTCAACACAAAGCTCAACTTGAGGGAGAGGAGGCAGACGTTTCAACTCGAAAACACCCGCTCCTTACCTCTAACCTCTAATAGGCGGTTCACGCGCGCAACGGGGAGCAACAAAAGGCCCGCACCCGACTCCGATAAGTCCCGTCAGTCTCTTGCAAGGCGCAACAAAACACGAGGAAAAAAAAAAAAAAAAAAAAAAAACCAAACCCTGCAACCCGAAATCTTGCAAGTCTTGGGAAACAACAGCTGTTCTCCGAGTCACACGGCAAGTGTGGTTTAAATCACACTCGTAACCAAAAGGTATGACCGTCTGACTACCCACTGTCGTCTCCTGTCAATTGGTCGCGAACCCCTAAATCACTTTAAAAGTCGCTATCCGCGCAGCGAATGGGGAAATCTGCTCCGCGGGTCACCAGGTCTTTGTCTTTTCTTGTCGCGAGACTTTGATTTAACAACCCCCCCCCCCTTCCCCCCCACTCCCTGCGCATGCTTCTCGGCCGACCTTGGGAAATTACAATAAATCGCAAACTGACGTTGATTGCATTCCAGCAACTAAAGAGAGTAGTTGTCGCATCCACAAGACAATTACCCCACAACACCTGATCCACCAGCTCTCACTCTACCAAACCTTGATCGCACCCAAATAATTACTTCAGCGACATCGACCCATACTTCCCCATTCCCCGACGTCATGAGTCTAGCAACATCAACGCCCGCGCAGGGCATTCCCGCCCTCTCCGAGCCGGCGACCTCGTCTTCGGGAGGCACGACCCCGCGCGCCCAGTCAACAACCGCCAACACAACCGAAGAGAAGAAGACCAAGAAGCGCTCCCTCTTCGGCTTCGGCAAGAAGAAGGAATCCGAGCAATCAGCCAGCGCCCCTTCCTCCATCTCCCGAAACTCCCCAGCAGCACCAATCCAAACCGACCGGCACCATCAAATTCCCGGGCCGTCTTCCCCATTCGCTTCGTCGCCCCGCCTCTCCTCCCCAGCCGGCAGTCAAATCTTCGAACGCGATGTCCAAGAATCCGCTACGTCGGCAGTGATGCCCAACTCCCCTGCGATCCCATCTCACATCCAAACCGAAAACTTTATCCCCCCGGTCCTGGACGCCTCGTCAGAAGCCATCACTGATAACCATCTCGACCCCGACAACGTTGAAATTATAACTCATCAGCGCGTTTACGAGCCATCCTGGACAGAGGAGCTTGCCGCATTCGCTCTCGACAAGAACAACCTCCACCACACGGATAGCGCCAGCAATTACGGGAGTCTGGACACTACAGACGTCAGGAGGCTGTCGTTTATCTCTTTTGCTGATGTCGTCCAGTCGGAGCAGGGTGTTGGCTCTGCAGGCAGGGATAGCATTCATATCGCTGGATTGACGTCGTTGAATCTGCACGGGAACAATCGTTCCCCTTCGCCTATTCGTTCGCCAGTGTCGTCTGCGGGAGGTCCTGGGACGAGTCCCCCGACTAGTAAGTCTGGAAGCGTCAAGGGCCTCGATATTGGTGGTGTCACCGGGAGTCCGTCCAGGATTGGAAAACCGCTGGGGAGTCCGACCGGCCTGGTTCTGCCAAGTATCTTGCCGACTGTTGGTGGTGAGCTGGCTGTCGAAACAATGAGCCAGGCTCTGAGGAAAACTGGGAGTGGAGACTTGAGGGGACCGGGCTTGGGCAGTGTAAGTGTGGTCGGACTGGGTGCTAGCCCTATCTGATATTATCATGATGAATAAAGGATGGGTCAACGAGTAGAAGGACTTGTTTTTCCGAGGAAAAAGATATTTTCTGTTGGGATTTAAAGGTATGGGAAGTAGCAAAGGAGTTTTCTTTGGAAGGTACCAGGGGGAAATCACCCTGATTGTATTTTTTTTTTTCCTTTCAGTTTTCTGTTCTTCTTTTGCTCACCTTTTTCTTCTTTCTTTCTCTCCTATAATGTCGGCCTTTTTTTTCTCTTCTTTCTTTGCTTTTGATTTTTCTTCTTCATTTCGCAACGATACCTTTTTTGCAGTGTTTTATTTTTTATAAATTTCTCATGATTGTTATGGATTGGACGAGTTTTGATGATATAGTCATGGTTGAAATTATTTTATGTTTTTCAAGAGTCAAATTTTATCCAATCCGTGACATTTTATTTTATTTTATTTTTACCTACTGGTGATTTTTTGCGATTTCTTGCTTTTTTCCCTGAGTGGTTATAAGAAAGAGTAAACAAGAGCATTCTTCTTTTTTGCCCCACCCCCCCCCCCCCAACCTTCAGATTGACCACATTTATTTATTTCACATTTTGAGTCCTTCACAGGCGATTGTCAAATCAAGTTGAGGGAGAGGGGTTTTGTATTCTCTAGTGACCCATTTTGTATGGATAAAATCTCGAAAAGCGTCGGTGAAAAGGAGAACCAACACTGGTGACGGACGGGGCCATAGCCAGGTCGCTATCGTCCAGCTTGGATCGTAAGAAACGATTTGCACAAAATAAACGTTCTATTCTTTGTATCCCAATTCATGTGGTTTCTCTGAAACGACGGCCGACAGGGCCCCGATTGAAGGCAAAACCTTCTTTTTGTTAGACATCTCTCCAAAAAGTGATGGAAAAAAAAAAAAAAAAAAAAAAAAAAAAGGAAAATACCATCCCCTGTTCATTACGCTTACACCCCCTCCATGTTCTCCATTGCCTCACCCAGCTCCAATAATCCCACTGTTTAAATGACTTTCAGATCAGCAAACTCGCCATGAAGCCCAATCATTCAGTATCCCATCCTTCCCTTCCCGTTTCCAACATCCTTTGACCGGACCCCATGCCTGTCAATCTCGTAATCCTCCTTACTGGGGATCACTCTCCAACACCACCCGCACCAGCTCCTCCTCTCTCCCTGGACCTCCCGTCCCACGACCTCGCCCTTTGCCCTCTCGTCGTCCCATTCGGGGACCCCGGCGCCGACCTTGATCATCCTCACCAGCTTCTTCTTGACCACCCCACCGATCCCTTCGATTTCGTGTCGCTCGTACCCCGGTTTCAGGATAGGACTCGGGGTTCGTCGCTGCAGACTTCCTGCAGCAGTCGCCGAGTTGGCCGCGCTGATGCTGCTGCTGCTTTCGCCCGCCCAAGGCAGCGGGGATGACGATGCTGAGGCCGATGACGAGGAGCTGAGGAAGCTCTGTTGCTCAGCTTCGCGCGCGTCCTCGGCGTCGCAGTCAGTTTCTTGCTCGCAGTCTCGGGCCGCGCAGCAGGCCGACTCTCGCGCGCACGGCACGCCCCGGTCGCCTTCGCCTATGCCCGTTCCTAGACCGCCTAGGCATTCTGTGTATTGGTTGCGCCAGCGCCAGATACTAGAGAGAGAAAGAAGTCAGTTTACGGAAGATTAAGGGGACTGGGTGGGGAGTTATGATTTGGTCCCAGGGAAAAGGTGAACATGATGGGAGGAGGCGCAGAAATACCTCCTGTAATCGTTGTCATCGCTTCGGATAGACCGACCGCAAGGTTGGCAGAGCCAGACACCTCTGGAACCGCATTCGCACATGGCGCGCTCCATCTCGTCCGAGTCAATTCGAACTTCGGGACCGAGACGAGGCTTGACCAGTTCTCCTAGCGGCGCTTTTATGCAAGGATTGCAGAGGCGGCGGTGCCTGTCCCTGAGAACGATGGGCGCTGGCGGTTTGATGGCGCAGTTCTGGCAGAATTTGTAATTAGGACAATTGTCCACAATTAAGGGGGAGAAAATGAAAAAAAAAAAAAAAATGGAAAGAGGGGGGGGGGTGCTTTACTCTGCACACTACGATCCCGCACCGACGACATCCTCCCACCATATCCCGCGCACATTGTCCCGACTTGCCAGATGTGGCAGACGCCCTCCCGGTTTCTTCCATGTAAAACCAATTCCCAGCGCGCGCGCGGTAACGTAGCGACTCGCCCGGATCGATGGGGAGGTGCTCGTTCGAGCAATGCAGCGTCGATTTCACCAGCATCTTGCGGTATTGGACGAGGTTCTGGCGGATCTGGCGACAGGTCTGGGAGAGGCTATCGAGCGTGTTGAGATCGATATTAGAGGCGACCGCCATGATGATACTGTTTGTTTGTTTTCAAAAACAACAAGAGTCAGTTGATCCCCCCCCTTTTTATATTTTTCTTTTGTTTTACTTGGGGAGGAACTTGGCAAGGTCTTTCTGAGAATAAAAACAAACGCAGAAACAACAAGTATAGAGGAAAAAAAAAAGATAAAAAGAAAAGGGTGGGTAGTGTCCGCCTACGGATAGCATCCAAAAGCTCTGGTCATCGAGTTACTGTTTGGGTTCTCCCTGACTGCTAAACTCTCGTGAACATCGTCGCCGCGGGGGCCGCTGCCGTGTCGTATATCCATGCTGCATGTAGCTGCTGCCAAGGATTTGACAACATCGAGACCATCGTTCCCTCCTGCTTGTCCGTCCTGCGGAAGCTCGATGGCAGGCTCCTCTTCTTCCAAGTCCACAAATATTGCCATGATTCCGGCCGTCTGTTGGTTGCTGGATGTAAATGGCGAGGACGAAAGGACGTCTGTCTAGTCGGAGTTGTAGATGGTGTCACGGCTCGATCGGAAGTCGGTAGGGTAGTAGTAAGGAAAGGTCGATAATCACAATAGGGACAAAGAGATGGGCACACCGTGCGGAGGGGCAATGCAAAAACGGGCGGAAGAGCCGTAGACTCGCACTAGAAACAAATGAGAACGATGTTATATCAAAATAAATATATGTACAACGACGAGGCCATTATCATGGGAGGGAGTGAGCTGTCTCGCCATGATCTAACTTGATGCCAGCTTGGCGTGCATACAACATTTTGGGAAGACGCGATGACAGCTGAGAGGTCCTCTGCTTGGATGATCGTGTCCATGGAATGCCCCACTTTGTTCGATTTGGTGGGGAATTCGAACCCGCTCCGCTTGGGGAAACCTGGAACTTCACTACCCCTCTCCAATCAGCTCCCCTGTCGACTACCTGGCCGTCCTGACCATGTGACGTCCTCGATTTCTTGCAAAAAGTGTTTCCTTCGTCGACGACGTCGAGCGTCAGAAAAAGAGCCCTTTTAACGATGCCATGCCATTTTTAGCTGAATCTGTTGCTCAGGATACGTACGGTACCCTACGGGCTACTGTACAGCTGTCACCGCCAGCCACGTGGTTCAAAATCTTCCCCACGGCATTTACGATGGGCATTTACGTACACGCATACATACGGATACGTCAGGCAATATGGAAAATCTCAAGCCTCTTCTTTTATCTACGTATGTATGTACACACAGTACTTTGTTGCTGATTCGGGTGCTCAACCTTGTTGATGATGAAGAAGCGTGGTGTTTCAATGTTTGTTTCGTTGAAGAGTCGAGGTCAAGGCCTGTGTCCCTGGGTCAACGACAGTTTCAGGAACAATTTGGGGTCTGGAGAATTTCAGGGGTTCAACTTCCCCCCACCAGACTGAAAGGCTCCATATCAGATCTATGGTTCCCTCCCCCACAAAACCCGCTGGGATTTTTTTTTGTTTTGTTTTTTTGCCTCACATGACCTACAATTACCTACATCTTTCTCACCAATGTGATTGTGTAGTTTCCTGATTGGTATCAATTGACCTCATAGATTGGGTTGCTGTTAATGTTATAGCAGGTTTTCTTCTGCTCGCTGCATCATCATCTCCTTTTTAACAATACCGGGACCTAATCGGAGAGAAGATGACCGTGCCAGGCGCAAGCTAAGGATAAGAGACATGGCATCATGTTATGGGTTCCCGCGAATCCTACCCCTGACCTTTCACTCAATATTGATTTAACTTATCATCCTTGCAGTGGCTGGAGGGCTGAACGTGGCTTCGCTAGCGCCTTGTGGTTGGAATAGAGAACCAGAGAAGAAAAAAAAAAAGGAAAAACAAAGAAAACAAGCACATGTTTGGTGGAGATGATGGATGTTTCGATCACGCTTATGCAGCTCTTTAGTTCAGGCCCGGTGGAGCATCCAACGGCAGCAGAAGTGGGCCATCAAGATGAACCTTCGACATCTTGCCGTCATGTGTGCGATTTGACCTGCCTACAGTATGCAGTAATTACTAACACCTACCGCCTTTGGAATTTGGCCCTGCCAATGTTGTCACATTCATGTTGGTTTGTCACACGAGTCATCGGAAGAGGCTCCCTGCCGCAGCCATTCATCATTTCCCGAGCAATCAGATTGCCGCGCGATATCTCTGAGCCGCTGTTGAGATACGAAAACTCGTAGCCAGCTGTTATCGAGAGGGGAACAGGTTTGACTGGGATCTGGCCTTCATACCCGCGATTGGATGAATCTGCACATGTCAGCGTTGATGCTGCAGCGGAGGTCTACATATGCATTGATATCTTGCAGTGCAACATTCAGGACGCAAACATACGACAATGCAACGCAATACTTTTCACGACCCACCAAAACAGTTGCAATCCGAGGCACAAGAATCCTTGTCGGGATCTATGTATAGCGCTACGAAGAGGTGTCGGTCACACATCAATCGCGTTTGTCTGTACTACAGTGGTACTACCTCGTACCTGGTGGGTGCATGGGGGTTTCTTCGATCCCACCAAAATTTTAGCCCGTCCGTCCCCTCCCGTCCGAACATCGCCTCAACTCCATTTCGAGTTTGTCTTGCAGCGGTCAATACTTGGTACAAACCTCAAACAAGAACCCGAGGGCCGGAATGGCAGGAGCAGAGAAAACTGGTCTGCAATTTCTAGCACTCCGTGCAATGGATGGCCTTCAGGACAGCTTTGCTCGATTTGGTTGCTCTGCCTCTTCGGGGCCGCTCCCGAGTTTAGCTTCTTGGCTGCCGATCGTGGCTCAACGGCGAGGGGGATTCCTGCAAATTGACCTCCTGCATACAGCCAATGTAACCTCACCCTCACATCACAGTACACAGTATACTACGGTGTCTTTTCGTCCTGAAAGCAATGCCTTTGGTTTGTCCCCCGCCCCCCTCCCAACCAGAAAAAAAAATTGAAGGTCGAAACCTCAAAAGCTCCAGAATCAATTAATGAAAAATACACGAGGACGCCCACAGAGGCTCTGGACTAGTGAAATGGCTTCGAAAAGCACCGGGACTTCTTCTTATCAATGGCTTTCACAAAGAAAGAAAGCCACAAAAAGCCTCAAAAGTCATACGAAGCCCGCAATACTCGTATTTGGAAGCAACCCTGGGTGCTTGGCTTGGGTGCAGCTGATATCAATTTTGCTTTCTTGAGGCCCTGGGCTTTCAGCCAAGAAAAATCACACCCTCAAGTTTTCAATATTACCCAATGAAAAACAACACCTTTATCTTGGGATGCTTCCACGAGCGCCGCAATCGTACCCCGATTGAGCCTTCCAAGTATGTTCATTTCCACCAGCCCGGATACTGGCACGCACCCGCAAAGGCAAGCGGTGGTAGAGGCTCAGCGGGACCCGGCCGGCGACCGCGGTCGAGGTGCCCGCGCAGGTACGGCGAGTAAAAGTCCAGAGGCTGACTAGCAAGGGGGGTTGCAGCACCAAGCATCTTGGAATATTTACCCGTTGGTAACGCCATGATGGCACTGATGTCTTCCCAGCAAAAAATGTGGACACTCCTTTTCAGCTCATGACGATATTGTTGCTGGAATAGTCCCGGACCGTAGCATTCGTCCGAGGGGAACACCGTGAATATAATCAGACCGCTTGCTCTTTTCGGTTGTATTAGGTTTTGGGAAATCTCAAACCTTGGGGAACCTTGCTTCTTCTTCTTCTTCTTCTTCTTCTTCTGTTCCCTTGGTTTCTCCCTCATTAAAGTTTTCTTTTCTCCACTTCGGCACCTCCCAAAAACCTTCGGCATCAGATTCCCTACTCAGGTCAGATCCGGTCCTTGTTTAGGGCTGGCCACTCGCCCCCACGATGAAGAGGTTCCAATCTTATCTCACTCCCAATACGAAAGACACCACCAAGTCCGAGACCCAGGATGAGAAGCAGGGACAGGAGGCATCCGCTGCTGGACAACGCAAAGCGGCCGTGAAGCCCTCGTCGAACCAACCACGGGAAATGTCACAAGGCGGAAGGAAGTCTCAGAGGGCGGGGAATACTCCAACACCGCCCTCGCCGGGCCCGTTCGGAGATTCTGCTCGTCAAGGAGCATCTGGCCTGGAGCGGACGAGCATGCTCTCGGTGCCTGATGGAGCAGCGACCCCCTCCACCCCCGGGCGCAGAAGCCAGAGTGTCTCACGACGTGCCTCGAAACGGATGTCAGTGTTCCCGCAGGGCGACAAGCGGAATTCTGATTCGAATACGATCTTGGAGATTCGCAGTGACATGATGGTTAACTGGCTGTACGAGCAGCAAATGCGCAAGCAGTACGCGAGCGGCATGGACCCTTACGAAGGCGTCGTGCTCAAGAAGTCCCGTGGCAACTTCACCTGCTATCCACCTCAGATGGCTGCCATCCCCGAGTCCTTGTTTGCCGTCGTCTCACAGATGAATGTGCGCTGCGCAATGACGGTGAACACGCCGGTCGTGCGAGCTCTCATGGATACGCTGCTGCGCAGGTCGGATATTGATTACGTCCCATTGCCAGATGGACTTCGGATTCAAATTCTGCGCACCATGGCTGACTTGCCAAGGGGTCAACTGCATCAGTTCGCTGCCTTCATTGAAGACGCGAGGCTGCTGGTCGTCTGGGATGACGAGCCAGAGAAGCTGCTGGAGAGTGTTCAGAATCTCGAGCACAAGTTTATCGAGATTATCTGGGGCAACGGGAACGAGGAAGACGACAAGGAAGAGAATAAAGACGAGAAGAAACACGACCAGGCCAGGGTGAATGTGGAGGAGCTGGATCCAGAGAAGCTGGAGGAGGCGCTTTCCAGTGAACATAGGCCCGTCAGGCTGGAGAGCCCAGCCATGGTTGGCCTGACCATGATACTCTGGATTGTCTGTTCTGCATTGGGTTGGAGGGCTATGGCATACGAGAGCACAGTCGACGGAACATATCTCAGATTCGCGCTATTAGCAGTCTGCCCGATTCAGATGTTTGCAAGTCTGGTATGTACTCCTCAATTTTGGCTTCTCTTTTTGGCTGAGACTGCGCTAAAATTGTGGATTAGTTCTTTTTCCAAACTATCGTTGGCATCGTCTTCCAGACCTTTGGCCCCATTTCGGCAGTCAACACCAACAGCAAATATTACAGCGGCAAGGCTCCTCGGAGACTCAATCGCGAAGTCGACTCGCTCCCGCATGTTACGATACAGATGCCCGTGTACAAGGAGGGCCTCAACGCGGTCATTAAGCCAACGGTAATGTCCATCAAGGCGGCCATCAGCACATACGAAATGCAAGGAGGCACCGCGAGCATCTTTGTCAACGATGATGGAATGCAAATTCTCGGCGAGGAGGATGCCCAGGCCCGACGTGACTTTTATGACGAACACAACATTGGATGGGTGGCGCGCCCAGCGCATAATCCCAACCCCGCAGATGGCGAGAAGAAGTTCCTCCGCCGTGGCAAATTCAAGAAGGCTAGCAACATGAACTACGCTCTCAATGTCAGCAACCGGGTTGAGGATAAGCTGGCAGCCGTTCAGCGACACCCGAAGTGGAACAACGAAAACGAGCTCAGAGCTTACCGTGACTGCTTGGCCGAGGTCCTGCGGGATGATGAGGGACGTACCTGGGCTGATGGCAATATCCGCATGGGCGATTACATCTTGATCATTGACTCGGACACTCGTGTGCCGTCGGACTGTTTGTTGGATGCCGTAAGCGAGATGGAGCAAAGTCCCGAGGTTGCCATCACGCAGTTCCATTCCGGTGTCATGAACGTTACCAACTCCTTCTTCGAGAATGGGCGAGTATTCCTGGTATGCCATTTTTTGAGTCCCATGACAAACTGCTAACATGTTCTCTTCCAGCGTCACTTGGTTCACCGAACTCATCTACTCGTCCATTACCTTCTGTGTGGCCAATGGTGACGCGTGCCCCTTTATCGGCCACAACGCCCTGCTACGCTGGCGAGCTATTCAGGACGCTACCGCATATACCGATGAAGACGGCTACGAAAAATACTGGTCCGAGTGCCACGTCTCTGAGGATTTCGAAATGTCGATGCGGCTCCAAGTTGCCGGCTACACCCTCCGTTATGCCTCGTATACTGGTGACGGCTTCAAGGAAGGCGTCAGTCTGACCGTCTACGATGAGCTGGCCCGCTGGGAAAAGTATGCCTACGGTTGCAACGAGCTGCTCTTCCATCCTCTGCGCTTTTGGATCACCCGTGGTCCCTTTACGCCCCTCTTCCGCGAATTCATCACCTCGGGCATTCCACTCCCCAAGAAGGTGACGATTATGGCTTACATCGGAACTTATTACGCCATTGCCGCGGCATGGTGCGTTACTCTGGCGAACTATTTCATCACCGGCTGGTATTATGGTGCATACGACAAGTACTATCTCGATTCTTTCGCCATCTATCTCTCCATCATCGTCGTATTTAGTGGGTTTGGTAATGTCGCGTTGGCCATGCTTCGATACAGACTTGGCGAGAAATCACTGATTAGAGCTTGTATGTCTTCTATACCCTTATTCAGGACCTTTCCATCCTCACTATTTCTTTCTCAGACTAACAACTATTTACTCTGTAGTCTGGGAAAACATCCAATGGGTCCCCATGTTCACCATCTTCCTGGGAGGGATCTCCATTCACCTTTCGCAAGCTATCCTGTCTCACTTCTTCGAGATCGACATGGTCTGGGGCGCAACAGCCAAAGAGTTGGAAAAAGTAAACTTTGGGTCCGAGATTGTGCAAATCATTCGGAGGTTCAAGTTCACTTTTGTTTTCTGCTTTGCCTGCACGGCCCTCATGATCTGCGGCTCGGCGGTTTTCCCCATCCAGTGGCAGATCCATCAGCTTTACAGCATCTACCCCCTGGCCTCGACGGTCATTTGTCATTTTGCGCTGCCGGTATTGTTGAACCCGGCGCTGATGATGTTTACTTGGTAAAAAAAGAGAAGGCAGAAAGTAATAATAATAATATAAAAAGACAGGGAATATTGGAAATATGAGGGGTTGTTGTTCCCTTTTATTTCTTTTTGACAACTCTAGTTTTTCGGCCCCCCTTTATTCCTCTGTTTACTTTTTTTGTCAATTGCATTCGAAACGAGACAATTCGCATTTATTAAAGAGGATGGGAAAGCAAAACCTTTTGGAGTAATGGTAGTTTGTAATACAGGGTCTATGCGCATAGAGGTAGAGAGGGCATAATGTTCATTTGGCACGCCAAGAAGATAAAAAAAAGGGGGGGGGGGGTGGTTGATAAGGCTGTCTGTATATTTTCTAAGGGCTATATTTTTTATCTTGTCATTCATTACATTTCCGACCGGAAGAGACAGGAATTTAAGATGAAGTTTTACTTTTCGGGTTTGTTTCAAAAAAATTTAAAAAATTTGGTGGTGGGTGGGGGGGGGGTTGGTTATTTCAATGCAATCATTGTCTTCCAATATATCTGAGATGACACCCGGTCACACCACTCATTTACACCTTCCACACCGACCCCACACACCTTACCCAGCCCCACTACACCGTACACACCGATGGATACAGCACGTGACCTGTCCCAAACAGGAAACTTCAAATAACAAAACCACTGATTCAAGTCCGAGTTGTCAGCCAAGATCAACACTGGTAATATGTAACGTAAACGCTAGGGCCTTGAAAAGTCTGTAATAATCCGTGCGCGCTCATTCAGCATGGATGTGAATATTTAAATTTTTACTTGCATTAACAATTATTTTTAATATTTTAAAACCTTGATTAAACCCGGTTTTTAACCTTGATATAACGTCGATATAACCCTGATAGAACCTTAATATAACTATAGTATAAAAAATAAGCTGGTTAGGGTTAGGGTTAGTGGTTAGGGTTTCGGGTTAGTGGTTAGGGCTTCGGGTTAGTGGTTAGGGCTTAGGGTTAGTAATATTTTATATATTATATTATATTATTTTATTTTATTTTATTTTATTTTATTTTATTTTATAAAATAAGGTTCTATCAGGGTTATATTGAGGTTAAAAACCGGGTTTAATCAAGGTTTTAAAATATTAAAAATAATTATTAATGCAAGTGCACGGCTTTTTCACTAACGTACTTTTTGTTATCTGACCATTTGACCTCCGTATGACTCAGCGTTGATCTTGGCTGTATGGCCATTGAAGTCCTTCCATTAAAGAGAGCGTCTTTTCACACCGTAGTGTTTGTCACACCCCACCGTAATCCTCATATATATCCCTAACCCAAAGCAAACCTTTCCTAAAATCAATACATCTCAGGACTTTCAATTTGATCTTCAAGCCAACAACCACGATATCTAAAAATTATTAAAAAATTATAATAGGTTTTAAACCCTTGATATATTACAAAGGCCAGACTATGGAAGACGTAAAAGGCTATTGTTGTAGATTTGTGTGTGATGTGAGTGTAAGGATGAAGTATATACGGTGGGTTGTGACAAACACTACGGTGTGAAAAGTCCCTCTCCCATTAAAATCATCAATCGGATCGTCACTTCCATGTTGGCAACCCCCCCACCCCCCCCAAAAAAAAAAATTTCGTAACCGGTCACCGCAAATTATTTGTTTCTTATCCAACTTCTTTGCCCATAAATAAGCCAATCGAAAAAAAAAAAAAAATTCCATGTCCAAACTTGAAAAAACACCAAATGAAAATGGAACAAACTTGTCATATTCATTCACATATTCATATATCCCTGAATGATTTGTTTCTTTACCTTGAAAAAGAAAACCATTCTTTTTGTTAGGAGGAAGGGGGGCGGGAGGCGTGGTGTTCTAATCAGGTCTTTTTTTATTTTTTTCCAACATAAACTATGATCACAAATGATTCAAACAATTATCCAATGGTCTAATTTTGGATTGATTTTCTCATATCCGTTTCCCTTGAATTCAATACGCGAAAGGTTAGGATCTTGGTGTTCAACTATGTTATAATATCTCCCAGTTTCATCAAATGGTTTTTTTTTATGCTTCTTTTGACCCGCCTCGGCGTGAACACAAACCCCCCACAATGGTGGTGGTTGATACCCCGATCCCGTCCCGGGCCCGGTAAGTTACACCGTGACGCCACCGGTTCGTCACGGCCCCTCGACACCCGGGACCATTTAATCTTTTGATTCCTCCCGGTCTTGTCCTTTGCGTCTGGTTTACTCTTAAAGTTCTACGTGATTCCTGAACCATTCTATCGTTTGATATCAGCTTCCAACGTTCCCCCGGTTCCCCCCCCCCCCCCCCCAAAAAAAAAAACACCCCAGGTAAACACGCAGTGTTGGAGCGCTCTTGTTTTGTTGAGGTAAAAAATCAGGGGACGGAGATGACAATATCACCTTCGCCAGATGCCATTTTCGCTAAACACATAAAAAGGGCCTTGGTAATTAGATAGGCTCTCGTGTGACAACAGTGGTATTTTTGTTGTGAATACCTATGTTAACCCTAATCCAGGCTCAACCAACTGGCTTCCCCCGGGAGATGGCATCTCATCCAAATGCTTCATCTAGCCCCAACGCCGGTTCTTAACGAGTGAGAGGACCTGGTAGAACTTGCGGAGGGCCGCCCAAGAAGTTGAATCCCGATGGCATTGTGGAAAGTAAATCAACTAGTGATCAAGAAATTTCAAAATCACCGCACGGTCTGGGTTTTCAACGGTTTCGGAAGAGGCTGAGAACCAAGACTCCCGTCTCGAGCCGCCCCCCCTCCCCTTTCGTTTGGACCTGATGCAATTGATGAGAGAATGGCAATATCTTGAATTGCAATCCATGGTTTATTTTGAATTTCGTGAAGTAATTAAGTACCAGAAATTGCCCTTGCAAGAAAAGTAATGATTACCAATAGAAATAAAGAAAACAAGGCTCAAGTCACGAGAGACAATGCGGCCGATCTCGCCCGTGTTGTTGACCCTCACGAGATTTCCAGGATTTGCTTCAGACTAGGTGACGTGACGCCCAAGTCGTCTACAACCTTGAGAGCGTGGTCGTATGATACATATGTACCCCTAAATATGCGGCTCACTCCTCGACTCTCAACCCTGTTGGCGTACCTTCTTCTATATTCCGCCAGCCTGTCCCTTTTTTTCAACCTATTGAGAATATGCGTCAGGTTTACCATCTTGGCGTATGGATCGAGGGCAAGCTGTTGGGTCCCCCATCTTGTCATCCTGAGGTTACTGCCCCGCCAAATGCTTCGCGGTGGCGAGAGCGGCAGCTGGGGTCTCTCGGCCGCAGGACTCTCATGACCTCGTACTGTTGACTCCGAACTCTCTGACATGACGCTGTCTTCGTCTTGTGGCACAGGGGAAGCCGGACGCTCTGACATGACGCTGTCATGATCTTGTGGTACAATGGAAGCTAGGCGCTCCGACAATACGCTGTCGTGATTTTGTGGTACAAGGGAAGCCGAACGCGATGGCGGCACGTGGCCAATCTCGTCGAACGTAGCAAACGGGTCGGTCGGTGCCGGTCCCGGGGAGGCTGTGTCGACTACGCTCTCCAGTTCTTCAGACACGTCGAAGTGTGAACTCGTCGCTGGGTTTGCCATGAACATTGAGCAAGCCCGAAGAAAAATATCTTCGGCATTTTGACGTTCCTCGGGGTCATAAATGACAGAATCTTTGAGGAGACAGTGTACACGTCCGAGGGTAGTCCTATGGGCCACTTGATTAGTCAAATTGATTCTCTCTATTTATATTTTCATTTTTTCCCGAAAAAATATTTTATGGGAATTGTAAGTGCGGGTAGGGATGGCTTGCATGCGACTGTCATCAAGTTCCTCAACCAACTGGGCAATCTCTTGCTTCAGCCTGGTGGAATCTATTTTAACCAGGGGCAAGTGGCCCAGGAACCATAACATGGTCACGCCGAATGACCAAACATCAACGGCCTCTGTCACTTTTTCCCCCCTGGACCGCTCCGGTGCAGTGAAGATGCTTGTTCTAAGCCCCGTAATGGTGGCTCGAAAGTCGGTCAGCTTTATGTTGATAGATTGATCCGACCTCTCGGTGACTAGAATCGCCCCGGGATTGATATTGCCGTGGATCAATGGCGCATCGTGGTGAGGTTTCTGGTGGAAGGCGGCTGGCGACGAGCCGGTATGCAGATATGAGAGGGCAGCCAAGACTTGGTAGGAGATGGTCGAGCATTCATTTGGGGTGAAAGGTTGTTGGCAGTGCGAGGATGCTGCGTTCGTTGGAAAATATGGGAGGTAGACCTCCAGATAGTCGTTCTCGATTAGAAACGGGTGTATGAGATGGAGCTGGGACGGATGGATCAGCATGGTTGCAAGTTTCCGCAAGCCTTGCCTGTGTGTTTGTCCGCACTTACATGCTCGGTGTCTCTCAGCGCTTTCACGGTCCTGACCCATCGCCTCCTCAACCTCATGTCCCCAGAAAACTTCCTCAGCACAGCCCTCTCTCCGGTACTAACATTCAAGAAAACCGAAAGAGATTTTCCCAGGTTAAGTCGGGTGTCGATCAGGAGTCGACGGCTCGTGGGCAATGGCGTCTCGATCCGACCACCTGTGGGAAGGAAGCTACTTCTGAGGTCAAAATGGTTCAGCCTGTCCTCCACTGATGCGCCACGTCGGAATAGCTGCAAGTTCTCGGCGAGCCGAGGGAGGTTATTAAAGACGTCAGGAACAACATCCAGGTAAAATGCAACGTCTTTAGCGAGTGTGATTATAATGCCGTGGGCAGACATCAGAGGGTCGCTCGCAATCCATTCAAACTTGCTGCGTGGAAGAACATCTTCTTGATCAGCACTGTATCGAACCGAGGTCCCGTATCTCGAGCCAAGGTCCCGAATAAACAGAGACAGCTTTTTGAACTCGATGGTGAAATGACGCCTGCTGAGGCTACTTCTTTTCTCTAGTACAAAATCGCACACATTCCTGTCGATTCCAAAAACATAGCCCGAGCCGTCGAGCGGCGGCTTACTGAACCTGAGCGGAACGAAGGGTTGATTTTCCCAAGAGTCTGGTTCTGGGGACGTTGTAGACTCTCGTTCATCGCTCCAACTCTCTGGCTTAACCACATCTGGGTGGTCCCAAATCATCTTCTTTGAGGTCCACAGCTCTCCCGACGGATAGAGACGGGCGAAGATGTCATGGGGGTTATTGAGATCATGTGGCGGTGTAGATGGTCGGGAACTGGAAGCTTGAATATCGGCTGGAGCCATCGAGGAAGGATCGAGTGCCGGTGATTTCGCTAATTATTTGGTGTCAGATGAGCCCCTCGCGGTACGATGTTTCGAAAGCGGCCCCAGCCCCCAGCCCGTATGTATCCCGAGAATTGGCTTCTGATTTCTTGTTGATGTCGAAGAGACTCTGGAGAGAAGAGAGGAAATCAGAATCTGACAGGGCTCAGGCTGGCTTCTGGTGGGCGGCCACCGCCCCCAAGGCCGGAGAATGCAAGTGTACTGTACATACACGTGTTCATCCATCAAACATTCGCACGCTCTGGCTTCTTCGTGGGGACCTCCATACACCCCAAAAATGCGGGGAAGACTGCCATTCCAAGCGCATATCTACAGGGCCAACCAGAGCGATTCCAGCCGTGTCATGGTGAAATCAGTCGGCAAGTGCTCTTTGGGAGGAATTATAGGTAACGAAAATTGATACTCACGCATCAGAAAGTGGAAAGCGCCAATGTGGTCCCCAATGCTGCCAGTTCACAAGCTGTGAAGATACCCGCAGGTTCGGTAATCAATTGCCTGGCAAATTTGAATCGTACATGCCCCCCTCAACACACTTCACAATGGTGGGCGGCGGCAAATGGCAACCATCATGGCCATCAGCTAACATGATCACCAACCATTCTCTCCAACCTTACCCTGTCACAAGAGAGATCTGAACCTGGCAACCATGCGTGGACTGCCAGTGAATTCGCTCTACACTAAAAATGCAAAGCCTTGGCGCATATCCTGATGGATGCATAGTCCTGCACTCTGCACCCACCCCCCACACCCTCCGTGCGCTCACTCCTTCCCGCTCCCGCCTTTCCCACTCGGGAGCCGCCCCTGTCTTGAAAATACGTACCTCTCCATGGGAAAGGATTCCAGGTTAATACCTCCTCCGTACTCGGCATGTATTTTTCATACTGTATGCTTGTCGGTTAGGGCGAATTTGAAGACCTGCCGAGTATAATGTTCCGAAATCGCGCAACCCAGACAACTGAGGGGACTTTTGGCTACACAGAGCATTGGGTTCCGCAAACCCCGTAATCAATAATGCCTTTTGGTGTGATGGGATGTCTTGGCCCGCATTGAGCGAAAGTCGGTAGCCGTGCTCCTTGTTAACTGAACAGCGACATGATGACTGCTGCGTGTATTATTACAAGGATCGCACTGCAATGGGATGCCGCTGCGGGTGGCGTGCACCTTGGTCGGCAAAATGTGAACAGTTCGCTGGATTCGCCGCGAGCACATTCACACTGCCCACATCCTCCTTCACAGAACAAAGAGTCCTACAATGGCGGCGTCGAATTCTGTACAAATACCAGACGTTCAAACACTAATGAACTATACTGATGCAGAGATTGCTGCCTTTATTCAGAGTAGCACCCGGCGCGGCATCAATGAAGCGGAATTTTTCAGTACAATCGAAGTCGCAGACCCAGAAAATCTGACTGAGGAGATCCTACAGCGTCTACGGTCAGGAGCCCGGTGTTGATTGCGATTATAACCCTCTAGCAGTCATATGGCTTACACCAAGTAGGAACCACGCGAACTCTTTGTCCGACCATGTTCTCGATGCAGTGAATTCTCGCTTGCTTGAGTTGACCAACAGCGCTGATCGCGACTTCGACAACCCCATCTCCCCGCCTCGAGCATCCACATCACCTCGCTCTAGCCTGCCACCCTCCCCACCCGAAAATGTCGAAAAAAGGTTTTATTATCAGTTACAAAGCGAAGGGGGACAACCGTTGTATCCAATCGAGCAAGTTGCCCAGATACAAAAGAATCCGGATGCTTATCGCCAAATGCTACAACCCTGGACACAAGCTCGCCATGGGCAGCCTGAGTGGCACGTTTTTCAAGCACAATATGTTGATTGGGATTCTTTCAAAAGATGGCAGATTGATAGCAGAAGACAGGGTCGCTCTTTAGCGGAGCACGAGCGCGTTATCCAACAATCGCTAAGCCACTATGAGGTTCAAACTTCATTTAAGCTTCTAATTGAACTGCGGCGCCAGGACAAGGTCACAACCTGGGTGGAATACCTGGCTTACACCTACAACATCAATCGCCGATTAATGAGTCGTTCGCAATACGAGGCCCGGGTAAAGTGGATCTTATTAGAATTGACAAAACGCTCCGACGAGACTGGAGATAATGAACTTGATGAACCAGGATCCCGAGGGCAAGGCGCTGGCACGGGAAATAATTCCCCCGTCAATGAGATAACAACAGATCAATCAATTGACGCTCGAAACACTCGATCCAAGAGGGGGAACCATCCTCGGGGCAAGAGAGCGAGGGATGACGCGACCGAGGAACAGCAGCCCCGAAAGCGACGCGCTGGCGGCAAAAGTACCCTCACCACTGACAGGAAAACAACTGACCAACTTTCTGGCCGTCCAATCACTCGGTCCAAGACGACAAAGCTCCCTCAGGGCAAAAGAGGGAAAGACGACAGGCCTGGCGCGCAGCGGCGCCGAAGGAAACCCGCCGGCGATACTGTCAAGGAGGTGGGAGCCCTCACGGTGCGAAGGAGCCGGCGGCTAGCTGGCTTGTCACCCGAGTTCGGCGGCATCGCGTGATAATCCCGAACGACTGTCTTACTGCAAGAGGGCGACCCCTTTGACTTACCAGCTTCCTCGGCCGGAAGACACAGGGCGATGGAGGGTTTGGCGTATCGATCCACACACTGTTGGGTAGAGAGCACGCCGGCGAGCTCGAACCCACTGATCGCGAGTGGCGAACGCAACCTCGGCGGCGTTGCGGTGACAACAGCAAGGGCGACTGCTGTCCTATTCCACCAAGTGATAATAAAAGCGGCAGGAGGCAGTATCGACCAGTGGCGACCAAGGAGGAGCCGCTGGCCAAACAGCTCAACCCTGACAACCCGCACAACAGCAGAAGAGCGGCGATCAACCAGTCGGTATCGCCATGGAGCAAGCTTCCAATTGTCACCCTAATAGAGGAGAGATTCCTCCAGTCGAAGCGGCATCACACGCGTTTTCGCACATGGTGCGACTTTTCAGGAAGAATTTGCGTGGAACTCTTGTACAGATCACTAAGATTGGCAAAGGAAAAGATGAGCCAGAGTACTGATTGAGGGGTAAAAAGATTGACACGAGTCCAATGTTTTGATATGAATGCTGAACAACAAAAACCAGGGTGTAATTTGAGGGAGCTGTACTTATAATGTATCAAACAGGGTAGCTGTTTCATCCTTCTGAGAGAGCGCTGTTAGAGTCGATTTACTTCCACAAACCCCAAACGAATGGGGCTCAAATAATTTTTAATTGAAAATTCTATACATCAATTTTCAAACCTTCGATTTCCAAAAAAAAAAAAAACCCCTAAAGGTTGGGATTAATTTATTTTTTGGTTATTGATCTCAATGCCCTCATCCACAAGCTTGAATGACTAATAATTGTGCTTCTTTGATTTGGCCCATTCATATTCTCGGGGCCGGCGGGCATAATCAAATTATGTCATCAGTATGGCATTTACATAGCTCCAAGATTCTTGATTTCTTCTTCTTTTTTTTTTTTTTTTTTTTTTTTTGGATGAAGAAAAATGCCCAAAAATATTCAACGAAGGTCTACGTCAGACATGTGAGATTCTGGGTTATTTCTCCAGAGCTAGCCATTTCGACGTGGTGGAAGTGTAGTTTTTGAATTATCTTCCTCCCGTCGGTGTGAAGGGTGTGGGGGGGAAGGGGACAGGTCCTCAGGGGCTTTGTTTACTTGTACGTGTTTATGTGTTAGGGTTACACAGGCCACACTGGCGGTTGCCAAGGATTTGCGCGCTGCCCTCGCTGCCCTAAATATAATCTCGAATAAACGCTAAAATTAACGCACGTTATTTTCGAGGACTTCGACCACCTCCATAATTTAAAATACTTGGTCATGGCGACTCTCAAATCAATTTCTTGACACAGTGTTTGATTTCTATTTCTCTTCTCTCCCTTGATAGTTTTCTCCTTGATGGTCGAATTTCTCCTTAATGCTGTGGTTTTTTTACAACTTTCCAGGCATTGTCCACATTTTCCATTTTGGAGACGAATGCTTGCTCAGGGTTCGGGAAAATAAAAGCGCTTGTGGTCCAGATTCTAGGCTTGTTGAGAGTGCGGCCCGGGCCTGTCCGACGCTTTCAAGCGGGGGAACTTGTAATCCTCCCCGGACATCAAGTGATCCACTTGTGCAATTGACGAATGCCCCCTCTCCCACTGATGAACAAGGTCCGAGTCCGGGGAGGCCCCCTCATCTGCATATGTACCAAGCAACGGCTTGGTATTCAAACTTGCTGCCGCCCATTCAAGTTGCTTGCATCATGATCTTTTTGATGGTTTGGTCACTCGTTGGGTTGATCCCTCTGCATGACAGAGCGGGGTTCCCTCCAAAACCCAAATACCATCATCCAGTAGTAATAGGAATGCATAATGCCCATCCTTCTCGATAGTCTGCGTGTGGGGAAAGCAACATTCGTGAAGTCACATTACTTTGAGGCCACATCATCTGGTTGTGGCCGGTCAACGAAGCGATAGTCTAGTAGACGGCCCGGCTGTCATCCCCGGACATCTTCATGTGAGGCCTTCCACGATGATAACACATCCGTGTTTTTAGTCTTGGGACTATTTCCCCGTGGCGCCGTGTCAGCTGCCCAACTTGTCTCTTTATCCCGCGCGCTTCTCATCGAGGTTCGGCAGTACCTACCATGTCCCTGATCTGATCTCAATCTACCTGAGCTGTTGTGAGCTCTCTTCTTCTCCAGTAGGTCGCATAATTCAAGGTTAACTACCTTAATACAAGTTAGCAACTTTTCGCCACGACCGATTCAGGTGTGGGGGCTAGCCAATTGCCACGGTTTGCAGAATGCAGCCAGAGGATAATTATCCTTTTGCGTGTGATGAAAGAACGATTCTATTGATCCGGCTTGAGCGACTTTTCCTTCCAGTTGGCAACATGCTGCATGGGCACTAGTGTAATTGTGTCCTTTGCGCCGGTAACCCCCTGGAGTAAGTTTAGAAAGCACCGGCCCGGTCATCTTTGAAATGCTAAGGTAACATCCCTTTGTCTACGTGGGTACCATTAACGGCACCTACTAATCTTGCAGGACTTCCTTGTCCACCTGACGCTGTGTGATTTGTCTCCTAATTATGGCCCATATTGGGCAGACACGCGAGGGAAAACTTGGGCACCTCGAAACCTGCTGCATTGATAATTGATCAATAGGCGATTCTGTCGTTGCCGAGAATAAAAATCAAGGAAGACAAGCCCACGGGCAACAACATGATTTCATACCCAAAATACCTGGGCAGTGGGCGACGGGAGTATTTACATATGTATGTGACGCGTGGTGGTTAAGAGCGCGAGCTGCTGCCCTGCCATGTCGAGCTTGATAGCTTCTTTCCCGCTAAAGCTTCGAGGAGTGATTACCGGGCAGCTGCGATAACCAGAAACTCCACCCGCTCGCCATGATAGCCCCCAGCCAGCAACCACTGGACCTTCAATCAGTGCACGCTGCTTATAGGGGTTGAATGGCTTCACGATGGACTTTCAGACCTCCACTACCTTTTGTTTAGTCTGTACGAGGTCACCGAAAACCACGCTTGCTCTGTCTAGCGGATGGTTTCGAGTTGAGCCCATTCCCCCGTACCTCTCTACTGGCCCTTCTGAATGAATATACCTGCTGTAATAATCCCAAAACCTCCTTGCCCTCTTCCAGTCTTGAATGATTTTCAAATTTGTTCACCACGGCCGTATCTTAATTGTCATAACCCGTCTCTGTTCACTGGCATAATGGACTGCATCCCGTCTTGATCCCATAAAAGTAGCACTTCAACCTACCTCATTAAATCAAACTACGCCAAACTTGTTTTAAGGCCAGTTATAGACAATCAGCAAGACTGCTGCCGAGCCGAGAGCTTCAGAAACCTCAGCTGGGCTGATCATCACAGCACCTGCGAAGTCGTGGCGTTCAAAATGATTTGAACGGGGTCCCGCACTGTAATAACACCAACTTCGACACCCGGCTTCTCGTAGTGAATGCATTTTCAGTTGACCATTCTGACTGCGAATTCCAGTTGCCTCGCAAAGGCCGACTCATTATTTTGCAAAAATGGCGATATGCTGAGCAAATACCAGTTGTTGATGGTCCGCGCCCAGCATCTTTTGTCTCGAGATTGACCATGGCGCAGCTGGAAACAAGCATCATCGACCCGGGTCTCTTTGGCGACGACGGAACGAATGTCAATGAGGACAAGAGAGTCGACACTGGGCAGGGGCGCAACTTGAGATTCTTAGTATGATGCTGTAGAGAGCGATATACATCTGCGACGACAAATGCAATATCCAACGGCAGAGCACCACCTTGAAGTGCCTCTTCGAATTCTAGAAGCCTGGCACCACAAGCCCGCTGAGGAGACAGCCGGCCGTCGCCGGAAAACAACTGACAACGACCCCCGAATTTACCAAGAGTCGCGTGCCCCAGTTAAACATTTCCGGCGCAAGGCCCCTCTATTTCCTGAGCCAAGTTGGCTGATATCAAGGTCACTTTATAACGTTATTTTCGTTCCGGCTTCTTGTGATTGGTGGAAAACAAAGGGCAATATACAAAATATCACGCTATGCTTCCCTTTTCTCCTCTTTTTAATTCTATATTTTCCTTCAGCTAAGGCTATATAAATCTCCTTATTTATTCATCTAGCTTGATTAAGTTTACAAGTGAGTCTAAAAAGATTTCATATATCTTAGCGTAAAACTAGTCAACTATCCTTCAATCGCATTTTTCTCTAGAACACATATTTATATAACGTTGAATTAGCAGTGAAGTCATTATTCCTTTTTAGGCAAGTTATTAGGTTTAAAAAGAAGTTAATCCATGTTGAGATTGCTCTGCTGGACAACAGGAGAAAGCAAAGAGAAGTTGGGTAGTAGATTGTTTGTTAATAATCTCGCTCGTTTCCAGTGGTTATAAATTTAAGCATAGATCTACTATTTGCAGCCCGATGATAAGTGTTCTGAACTACCTAATGAGGTAACAAAATCTGTAGTGTGTAAACCTAAACGTGGGGCGGATTTATTTCTCCAGCTACTTTATATTAACATTTATCTCAGGGAGCAACGCTGATAAGCCTTAAGATCTTTGGGTGGGAACCGGAATCAACTCACAGATCAGTGTGAACGGAGTTTACTTTATAATTACTACTTACATAAACTCTTACAATGGAAATGCTAGGCAAGCAGAAACTTCATCCTGGAGAGTAAATATTTTAAGTTCTCCTTTTAGACTAATACTTTTAGAGTGTTAAGCCACTTCAGCCACTTTTTAGCCATCCTGATATGCATTTTACAAGGAATAAGGCCTTTACTAATCATTTTAAAACCTTTCAGAAATTCTGAATAATTTCAGAATAAGATTTCAAAATGATTCTAAGAAAACTGCATAACAGTCAAGGAAAACAATATCCTTAGCTTTCTTCTCGGGTTTCTGTGAGAGAATAATGACCAATTAAACCTCACTAAATAATCACTCTTGATTTGTCGACAATTCTCAAGCATCCAATCGATAAGCAATGCCAAGACTGAAATCCTGCTGGGACCCACTAAAATTTTCTCGCCATGCCGCAAACTCAGATGGCACATGACTGCCCCTCCAAAAATTTTCGTTGGTGCCCCTCCACAGTTATCAATCAATTATCTCTCAGTGCCAGGATTACCCGGCAGCCTTCCGTCGCACTCAGAAAAAAAAAAAATGTCTTCAACAAATGGATCCAGAACCCCGCGACCCTTCTTTCTACTGCACATTCATCCTTGGTGATTGCGTTGCGGGGATTTCCCCAGAGAAACACATGTGACATCTTGAAGGTCTCACATCTCAACCTTAATTAATCCCTACCATCACCGGTTTCAACACAAGAGCAGCGGCAACCGATTTCGGCCCCGCCCACTCTTCCCTCCGCGCGCGAACCATCTACCTTTTGAGATCGGTGATTCCCTGTAGCGCACCTCCGTCGCATCTCTCTCAGACGAAGTAACAACACTTTTCCCCAGATTTTGCCATCCAACACCTAGCAAAATGTGCGGCATCGTTGGTCTTATCCTGGCCGACTCGACGAGCCCAGACGCGGCCGTCGACTTACACGAGAGCTTGTACTATCTCCAACACCGTGGGCAAGATGCCTGCGGCGTGGCGACCTGCGCGCCGGGAGGCAGGATATACCAGTGCAAGGGAAATGGCATGGCCTCCAAGGTCTTTGAAGATGGCAAGCGCGTAGCTGATCTCCCCGGCTTCATGGGCATCGCGCATCTTCGTTACCCAACCGCCGGAACCAGCTCCGTAAGTTTCGATACTCCTCTCGTTCCCCTTCTGCTTGGTGCCCTTTCTTTCTCGCGCCAAACGACCACAGCTAACCCTGTCCTCAATCCCTATAGAGCGCCGAGAGCCAGCCATTCTATGTCAACTCCCCCTACGGCATCTGTTTCGCGCACAACGGAAACCTCATCAACGCTCCCGAACTCCGGCACTACCTCGACAAGGAGGCGCACCGCCATGTAAACACCGACTCGGATAGCGAATTGATGTTGAACATCTTTGCCAACGCCCTCAACGAGACCGGCAAGGCTCGTGTGAACACGGACGATATTTTCAAGGCCCTGGAACAGACCTACACGAGATGCAAGGGTGCCTGGGCTACGACAGCCATGATCGCCGGCTTCGGTATTTGCGCCTTCCGCGACGAGCACGGCATCCGCCCTCTTGTGATGGGCAGCCGACCTTCCGCTACTCTTGAGGGAGGCATTGACTACATGTTTGCGTCTGAGAGCATCGCACTCCGGCAATTGGGCTTCAAAAACTTTCAAGACATCCTTCCCGGCCAGGCTGTCTTTGTCCAGAAGGGCGGCAAGCCCCAGTTCCATCAGGTCGTTCCTGCCAAGGCCTACTCACCAGACATCTTTGAGTACGTCTACTTTGCCAGGCCAGACACCGTCATGGACGGCATCTCGGTCAACGGGAGCAGGCAGAACATGGGTGCCAAGCTCGCCGACAAGATCAAGGAGGTTCTTGGTGAACAAGGGGTCAAAGAGATTGATGTCATTATTCCCGTCCCAGAAACCAGTTCGACCAGCGCAGCCGTAGTGTCGGAGCGCCTCGGCATTCCATTCTCGAACGGTTTCATCAAGAATCGTTACGTCTACCGCACATTTATCCTTCCCGGCCAGAAGGCCAGGCAGAAGAGTGTCAGGAGAAAGCTGAGCGCCATGGAATCCGAGTTCAACGGGCGCGTTGTGTGTCTGGTCGATGACTCAATCGTTCGCGGCACTACTAGCAGAGAGATTGTGAGCATGGCACGGGAAGCTGGCGCGCGCAAGGTTATCTTTGCCAGCTGCGCTCCGCCAATCATTCATCCTCACATTTATGGTATCGATCTCGCCAGCCCTCAGGAGCTCATTGCGCACGACAAGACGAGGCAAGATATTGCCAGGCACATCAACGCCGACGACGTTGTTTACCAGGACCTTGACGATCTCAAAGCCGCCTGCACCGAAGCTTCTCCCGGTGGCCAGATCAAAGACTTTGAGATTGGTGTATTCTGTGGATCCTACAAGACTGAGGTGCCTGAAGGGTACTTTGAACATCTCAACGATCTTCGCCGCGAGAAGACCACTCATGCTGCTGTCGCGAGCAGCGGCCCCGTGAATGTGACCAATGTTGGTGGGTCCGGGGTTAATGGTCTACAAATTGAGCTTACGGGAGCACAAAGGCTTCAAGTTGATATGACTGGATATAATGTTGGCGGTCGAAGCCCTGATAACAGGCAAGATATCAGGTATGCTGTGCTTTCAGGGTTGACATCTTGGGTATTTTGGCACTAACACGCGTTTGTTTGCAGTATCCATAATTTGGCTAACGAGCCACCTACGAGCGGTTAAGAGAATTACACCTCAGTTCAGGTTGCGAAATACAAGCATGTTGATCTCGCAGAAACCAATAAAGCTGCAAAGGAGCAGCAGGGTAGGGTTCTTCTCATCTAGAGACGATGTGTTTGGGGGAGTGTTATATTTCACCAACCATATTAGTGCATCATCGACACAAGATACAAACACATCGTCACATATGGTAGATGCTTCATAGAATACAAAGCATGGCTGGTTGATAGAGTAGAGTAGCAGGAGTCGTTTCACGCACATCTTCTGGGCTTATACACAACTTTTTGCATTGGGTGGTGTACATGATGGATGCGTTCTTGTCTTTTTGTGTTTCTAATCAGCTGAGATGAGAATTACAGGTGACCTGTGCGATTGCGAGATCACTTGTTCAGATGGCGGGTCAGTCTTGATCATTTTGTTCACAACAGGGGATCACCTGGCGAGTCCCTAGAAGAGGTAAAATTGGGTGTGGTTTAATCCAAGGTTCAGTCAGGGCTTTGTCAAACTTTTTTCTATATGTATGCTGTTGAGCCTGCCGAGGATCAGATTTAGCAATCAGCTGGAAAGAAGGCTTAGACTTGGACAACTATATATCCTGTGATAAGACCGTGACCTCTCTGAGGGTGTTCCATCATCCACTTAATCCGAGACCCTTTTTTTTTTTTTTTTTTATAAAGGCCTCCACATTCGCCCCTTCGGTTTAAGCCGTAACCAAAACCTGTTTTCTTCTTTCTCAAAACTGATAAGTCAAAATTCCAACCGCACTGAATGGCTCGGATTTCTCCGTGATTGGAGCACAAGGCAATCCTTTATTAGTTCCGCGCTGACTTGGACTAGCTCACGAGGCCCTCGCCATCTTTCGGTGAACAGATTGAATTCATTTGTAAATGCGGCCTGGGTCACTTTTCCAAAAGAGGAAAGAGGGAAGAAGAAGGAGCAGGTCAGGTCTAACTGTTTAGGTAGGTACCTACCCATCTAGGCATACATGCAATAAATCAAAATCGTCGCTCACTAGTACTCAGAAACACCCGGCGTATATAGCAAGCAAAAAAAAGTTTCCTTTGATTTATAATGCCATGATAGCGGAGTAGCTTTATATTTATCCATTCAAGAATTCAGGCCATGGTCTCTGCCATATACCCACTAATACTACATTTATCAAATCTTTTTTTTTTTTTTTTTTTTTTTTTTCATCGAATAAATGTTGAAGTTTGTTTCTCCGCACCCTTTTATGCCATAACCGCGTTTGTACATTCAAATAAAAACTAATAAAACGATTTGAGAATAAGGAATTATCAAAAGTAGAAAATACAGCAAACTTGGAAGTGGGGTTTTATATATTTGAAGTTTGACAAGTTTGTACTTATTTGGGCAGCCAGCGAGAGCAAGGGTAGTACGGTTATCCGTTATTACCTGAAAGCCCCCGTATCCCAATATGTTGGTTTTTGAATTTGTTGCCAACTATCCCCATCAGTCAACTGTGACGAGCCCTGGGCGTTATAAATTCCTCACTGCCCTTAAATCCGAATGAAAAGGTTAATCCGAGGAGGAAGAGACATCCGAAGGTGTAGGTAGGTCAGGAGCTCACAACTCATCGCGAGGATGAGAATGAACTGAAGGAGTGCGCTTGGTTTGCAAAATTATTTAAGACAAGTGATAACACAGACCAAGACATCATCGACATAATACCGGAGACACCGAGATTCCAATTCCAATCTCCTCTTTTGCTTCTGTTCATGTTCACGCCATGTCATTTTTCACCTGGTCCCAGCAGCTCAAGGGCATGATCAGCATCACGTGGGGCTTTCTGGAAAGCGACCTCTTCACCTTTGCCCTTCCGCAGACCGTCTTTGGCTTACTCGGCGCGCGTTCAGTCATTCCGCTAGCCGTCCCGACTCCCGAGTCCGGGGTTTCGAGCTTTCCATCGACGGCGGACCAGGTTCTCCAGCGTCTTCCTCTTGTGTTCCTCTACAACGCTGCGAATCTCCTTGTCGTCGATCTGGCCAACCAACGGAACGGGATCGGCGAAGACAAGCTCAACAAGCCCTGGCGACCCATTCCTTCTGGCAAGATCACTCCCGAACAGACAAGGAGACTCATGCTGGTCGTCGTGCCCGCCATCCAGCTTCTCAACTACCTCCTGGGCGCCTGGAGGCAGGGAGTGCTGATTGCTCAAGTCGCCTGGCTGTATAACGACCTCGGCGGAGGGGACGAGCCCTTCGTGCGGGAGATCTTTTTAGCGGTAGTCTTTGGGCTATTCAATAATGGCTCGCTGGCTGTGGCTATTGGGCCGGGCTACTCCGGCTTGTCTCGGCAAGGTCTCGCGTGGGCCATGATTTTAGGAGGCGTAATCTTGACCACGATGCAGGTGCAGGATCTCAAAGATCAGGCGGGTGACAAGCTCCGAGGTCGCAAATCCATTTGTCTGCACGTTGGGGAGGAATTTTCACGCATATCGATTGCCGTGTTTGTGTGTCTATGGTCGTGTGTATCGGGATACTCTTGGGGCGTGAGTCTGCTAGCGCTGTCACTGATCGCTATCGTTGCTGCTGTTGTGATGGCTCGTGTTGTGCTCGTCCGCTCCCCGACGGCTGACGCAAAGACTTGGAGGTTGTGGTGTTTTTGGCTTTCTCTGCTATATGCGTTGCCTGTATTTGGCGCCTTGTAATAATGAATAGTAGTAGCCTCCGGGGAATTGAAAAAAAAAAAAAAAAAAAAAAAAAAAAACCTTGATAGTCTACCATAACTTGAAAGTTCACTTCTCTGTAGATGGCTTCTCCAAGACATCATGCATTAGCTGACGCCACAAAGTCAAATACGACCCGCCGGCGGCTGTTTGGGTTCAATATGGCTTTGGCCGATTTTAGTGACATCTTAATCTGTTAATCGCTTGCTGCTTGTACTTCGTCTAAGTGATCACGAATGATTTTGTCTAACTCTTCGAAAACTTCTTTGCTCGTATACCGGTAAAATTGCCCCGACTCGGAAGTCCTGTAAGGCTCAATGACCAGCATGTGTTCCTGAATAAGTGCCAGAAAGCGCCTGATGAGCTCGGAGAATCGGTTGCTTTCAACGGCTAAGTTGCGCCGCAATATATCAAATTGAGAGGTGACCGAAGGCTTAAGTTCGGCGTACTGCGAGGGCTCCATGTTGTTATCCATGGGCTCAACTTTGGAGAGGCGAAAATAACCCGACGTTGGCTCGCGGTAGCGGCGGCCTTTGCCTGTCTGTTGTTTTCGGAGAGACACAAACTGTTCTAGCCTTTGCCATCCACCATCGTACCAACTTATGAATTCCAAGAACACGCAGCCGAGCGCCCACGTGTCTGAGGTGGCTGATATGGGTTTTGGTTGGTTTGAGCGGTCAAGCCTGAACTCAGGTGGCCGGTAGGGGAGTGTGTATTTCAGTTTACGCGTGTCCTGCAATGCCGACTCGGTGCTGCTGTACCGGGACTCGCCAAAATCAGCAATCTTGATGATACCCATGTCGCCTGGGTTCCCTGGGGAACCCGGAAACCAGAGGAGGTTCTCTGGTTTGATGTCACCGTGTCGGCCGTAGTACTCGCGGACCGGGGCTCTGTTTGACGGCAAGACGGTCGAAGCTCCAGATTCTTGCTCATGGAGTGAGCTTGTCGAGCCTGTCAGGTGACGGTGCAGTTGAGCGAGGCCATCGACAACACCTCTGCTCTGAATTGCAATCCAAGCCAGCGTGGCATGGTTTTGGACAGGCCTTGTGTTTTCCTTTTCCCAATACTCGGCGAGATTGCATTTGGCGCATGGCAATACCATAAGATAATGTTGCCTGTGCTGGTAGGCCGCAAAGAGACCGATAACATGGTCGTGTTTCAACCTATTCAGAACTCTGAGTTCTTGGAGAAAAACCTTTTCGTGATCGATGCTGATTTTCTTGATTACAAAAATGTTATTGGTCTTGTCAAAGTCGTGGTGCTCCGGGTGGATTTCGACTTTGAGGATCTCAGGCCTGTTCTTCGTCCCGCCGTGCAGCCTCTGTTCTGACGTGAATGGCAATATTGTATCATCCGGGAAGGGTTCACGCCATTGCTGCTCATCGGTCTGCAAGAACGGAGCGAGAACTGACCATTGGAAGTCGGCAAACGGGCCAAGGTAACTTGCTGGCCAACGCCGGATGAATGCTGGGACAGGCCGTTGATCTTTGTTGCCGTTTCGTTTTGGTCTTAGCCAGAATTTGATCCTCGTGGTTTCAATGTCGGGATCCACCTTCTCAAATGGAAGATCGTCGTCGCACAAACCCTCTTTGAGGAAGTCTTTGATTAGCTCGGGTTTTCCCATCAGCAGGAGGATAGCGAATATCTTCGTCAGGCCCCTTTCTGAACAGATGGCGAGCGCCTCTCTTCGAACTGTCTCGGCACGCGGTGGAAAAAAATACTTGGACCAGTATGTGTACGCCAACAGTCTCCGCAAAGTTCGAGACAGCCAAGTGACACGTCGGTTTTGGTCTAGGTCTGCTAGTGCCTTCTCGACTACATCTTGATTCAAGAGGGCCCTCAATTGACACATGGGCACAAAGAAGCCCTGACGTTGCGGGTCGTTGCATATGATGTTCCAGACCTCAGATGGCAGACCGTCGGCATTCTGGGGAGAAACAGCAGCAACAGGCTCGACCTCGGCGCTTCCGTCATCTGTGGCATCCGGGCCATGCATCTCGGGATGGACGAATGCCGTGTTCCCCGATGAAGCCATCCCGGCACTGCTAGGTAATAACCCATTTGGCAGGCACACATGCGATCAAACCAATGCAAGGCGAATTTCCAGGTGGAACCAGACGAGCTGTGCTGAAGAAAGAGCGGAGGCGGAGTGCAAATCTGCATGAGTAAGGTACCTTGGGCTGAAATAAAAGGGCGGCTTAGCAGTTGCCAACCCACCACTCAGGTAACCACAAACCAAACCCCACCTACTGCAATAGAAGATTCGATGCGAAGCGCTTGCCTGCTTCAGGCATTCCCGCTGCTCCTCTCTGCACTCTGCATGCCAACAGAAAAAGAAATACATGTACCGTGGTCACACATCAGAGATGTAATTTGGGATTGGTGGCCAACTGTGCTGCGTTGAAATTTTTTCCGGCGTTTTTTTTTTTTTTTCGGGTCGAAATTCCTATGCTCATTTAAAGAGCACCACATTTCCGCCTTTAAGCTATTAGCACCCAACTCTGGCCGCACAATCATGGCTCGCAAATATCCTCAATCCGATGAAGAAAACCAGCTTGGTAATGGGTCCGATAATGAGCCCACCCGCCCACATCACCTCGATGACTTGATTCTAGCCGCGCGTCCTGAGCTGTTGAGCAAAGACCGCGACGGCAATGCAGTCCTCAATGTGGCAGTTCTCCAGCGAATGGTTCTCTTTCAACGGCAAATTGATATCATAACAAAGGTCGGACCCTTGGCGAGTCGACGCTTTGGTGGTCAGAATCCGTTGAGTGACCCGGAGCTGAGAAAAGATCTGGCAGAATATGGTACCTACTTCCGACCACGATAGAGTGAATGGCCTGTTGGCGGTCAGCTGACTTGTGATGCATCCTTCCAGTTCACGCAATCCGCGATTGGGAGGTAATGATTGACCACCAGCTCAGGTCAGCCAGAGTTGGAACCTCGGATCCCTTTCACATAAGCAGCAACTCCAGACTTGTAAAGAAATCCATGGAGGAAAATGGTTTGATGCAATTTGCGGGAGACCTTACATACCAGTATGGAACGCTCGATAAGGAAATTGGAACATTCGGTCAGAGAAATAAAATAAACAAGAAGCGAGCTTTCCAGGCGGTTATAGAAAGGTTCATCATGGCGGTGGGGGGAGGCATTTCTCTTGTCGCGCCCATGATATTCATGGTTTACTATAGGAACCTGGCGGCCGCCGTGGCAATGACGTCGGTTGCCGTCATTATCTTCTCTGGGGTCATGGCTGTGTACTCAAACGGTGCTTCGGTCACCATTGTTGGCACAGTGGCCGCTTATGCCGCAGTCTTGGTTGTGTTTGTTGGGACCCTCCAGAACTCATACCTCGGTTGACGAGAACGGGCCTTTAGAAAGGCAAATCTGTTCATTCATTCCACGGAGATATCTACGTTATCCTAACCAACCGTTCACTACAGAATCCGCTTGCTGCTAAAACAATTCTCCGGCCATGACTGCTCAACCACACAGTAAATGATATGCCCGCCACGCACGCCACCGAGGTTTACACTGACCAGCGGCGGTACATAGTCCCGGAACTATTGGTGTCTGAACCGGGAGGCCAAGGCCACGAGGGCATCGCGCTTTCTCCTTCTTCCACCGCCATCAACTAATTCCTGGTTTGGTAGCGGCGCACCACTCTCGCGATCGGAACCATCGACAATGACAGGAAGACTTGGATTCTTAACCACCCAGTCCTCGAGTGCCGCCACAAGCCCCGAAGCCCCAATGCGCTTTCTTTCTTCTACAAGCAGCTTGTCTTCGATGATGTCGGCGAGCTTTCGGAACCCTTTAGTCCGGATCAAAGAGATGTCATCTTTGACTTGGGAGCGAAGCTTGCCCTTTCGGTGGTAAGCTTGGTATTGATCTTCTTTGAACCTCTTATGGCGGGATTTGTCTACGGCAGCAGAACCTCCAACCAACCAGATGGCGAACTCCAAAAAGATGCAACCAAGGGACCACATGTCGTAAACCCGCGACCGTGGTTTGTTTCGATCCTCAACTCGAGACTCTGGGGGTGCGTATTCTATGGAGCCGCGTGTCGTGGTGGTTCCAGTGATTCGTTCGTTGGTGATCCTCTCGTGGAACTTTGCCAATCCTGCATCTGTGATACACAGCCTCCACACAACATCTCCATTGCTTTTCTTATCGCCGAAAGCTAGTATGTTCTCTGGGCGCAGATCGCCATGACGACAATTTTCCTTGGCCCCTCCAAGGTCGTCACGAGGCTGGACCTTGTGTAGGTCTTCGACGGCTTTTGCGATCCCGATCATTTGTCCAAGAGCCCAGCTGATTCCCTCACGCTGTTGTTTAAACCCATGCTTCTCCCAAGACTGTTCCCAAAAGGACCGAAGATCTCCTCCTTCGGCCCAGGGGAAAAGGAAGTGGAAATCAGTCCCTCGCTTGAAAGATGCGATCAGAGTGATCAGGTGGGGGTTTTTGCAATGCTGCAGCTTGGATAGTGCTACTCGTTCTTGGTCGAACTCTTGTTGGCTGTCAGCCTTCAGGATCTTGAGGGCAAGCACAGGATTGTTTTCTTCGGTCTTTTGACGTCATGTTCTATTAGCACAAGGACGAGTACGAGACACAGTTTGATTGTGGGAATATGAATCTCACCACGGGAGTTTCGGGATCCTCAGACTTGAGATGGGCATGGTGGACCTTGACTTTGCTGACATCCCCAAACGAGCCTGACGATACGCTTTTCTGGATAACATAAATTGGGAGGTTGCACCTTCCATCTAAGTCGCTGTACTCTCCCTTGCCAAAAGATGGGACCCAAAAATAAAACTGTTCATTCGCGAATCGCTCACAGTCGCTCCGGTTCTCGAGAAACGGAGTGATGGTTTCTTGAGATCGCTGGCGGTCTTCAATGATTCGAGCTTCAGACAGGAACAAGTGCGTGGGACTCTTTTCATACCGCACAGGGAGGTGGTCGTCCGTCATGTTCATGTCACGTATCGCTCTATAGGTCGTCTGATTTAGTTTGCTGAAATGGATGAGGGTGAAAACGATGCGGATGACTCCGTTGAGCTCTTCCAGGCCGTCATCGTCGATGCCACATAATCTCTGGATATCTCTTTGGCGCTCTCGAAGCAACTCGTCGAGCTTGTCGCTAGATACCCAACCTCTTCCACTAAACGCATTGTTTTGGTTGGTGATAATAATGTTCCATAAATCATCCTCAATAGTTCCCATTTCCATATTGAGCGGAGTGAGAGAGCTAATAGAAAAGGTCGAGGCAGTCATACGTACAGTAATTATCGAGGTTAATTCGACTTGAATATCAACTTGGCGGTACGGAATCGGCGCTCCATTTCAAGACTTCAAGTTGACGCCAGAAGAGCGCCACAGCGCGACCAGTATCGAGCCTAACTGCCCAACATCTCAGCTGCGTAGCTAAACTTTCTCGCCCGGCTTGTATTAGGTCGTGAAGCTGCAGCTCCTGTTTGGTCAGCAGCAGGACCTCCCTACATGGTGCCACCCCCGATTTTTTCTGCAGAAATGTCAAATGAGTGTCCGCGGGGACGCAAGGCTCTGGAGATTACTGCGACTCACACCCGGACCTAATTATTGCATCGTCGAGCCAATCCCTCTGAAGATTTCCCATGTATGCCTATGCAGCCAAGCGTTGTTGGGACATGTGGCACAAGCTCGGCCATTCCACCAATAAGTTCCTCATTCTCGGCAACTCTCAAGCCATCGAGGCGCAATGTCGTGCGAGAGTTTTACCCGACACCTACGGATGGGGGGTGGGCGCGGAAAGTAGATGGCGAGGACAGGAGGTGGGGCTGACGATGGGACGAGAACTCATACTTATTACTTGTGAAGAAGGGACCCGATCCGACGGCAGCCCGAAATAACATTTTCCGTCTCGGTAATAATTGTGTTCGATTGTCATGCTTCCGTCCCAACGATAGGCTGCCGTGGACTTTGGGCAACTCAGGGCGTGCTGCTTGCGCCTTGCGCTTAGAGTTTGACAGGCAGGGACATTTTTTGCAAGACGGAAGGGGGAGTAAATTACCTTATGTCAGTGCGGGCAACAATTCAATTTGATCCGATTTTGGGCCAGAATTAACCTGACTGCCAAAGGCTTGGCGATTTCAAAAGTAAAATTGCACTGAGACAAGACAATTGAACTAATAAAATTATTAATTCTGGAAGATTAGGATAATCCGGATCCGAACCTTAACCCAGATAGTAAATAAGCCGGCAAGAAAAAGTGGCTGTAATATAGGTATCTAAGAAATTTTGTCAATTTTAGCAAGTTATATTGACATTAAAATTAATTAGTTAAAATACCCCAGAAATGACCTGATTAATTAGATTGTTGCCCGCCCTGCTTTGGTTTCGAACCCGTGTAGCGGGGCTCGCATAAGCCACATGCCAACCGCAGGTCGCTGCCATGAGTGAAAAGGTCCGCTGCTCTCAAGCATTGTTTTCTGATTCGACAATGGTATTAAATAAACGTACCAGTACTACTGGTATCATTTCAAAAGGCTAAATAATTGCCTCGTCCTTTATTCATTTCGTGGCGGCTGCAGGACTGTTCCGGGTCAACAAGGGCTTGCCTGTTTGCCAGCCACACGGTGGCGCTCGCGCCCAATCAGCGAGCTCCGTTTCGCGCGCGCGTTTCCGAGGCGCATTGGATTTCGGGATCAGCTGAAATTCAATGACGCCAACCTCGACGACCGACTCCAAACAGCCCTCATCAACCATATCACTCACCTCATCATGCCGTGGCCCAGCTTTTCCTGGCCCTTCCGCCGCCGTCATCAAAAAAGGGATGGCCCTGCTGAAGAAGTGCTGGCGGATTTTCTCTATGTCAGTCTCCGCACTGGACTCACCGACTTTCGGCAGGAAGGAGAGTACTGGACAAAACCCTTCATCGATAAAAACATCCAAGACGATGTCGTCCGGCAAGAATTGGACAAGGCTAGGGAAGAATACGACGATGCGCTTGTCAAATATATTGTTGAAGATGCAAAAAAGCTATTCCTGGTTTCCGTCGTGTCCTTTCGGGAACCCACCAAGGTCCTGAGAGCAATGAAACTCTTCCAGGCCTACGGTTATCGAGATGGAAAGGAACCAACACAATTTACCATCCAGAAGGAATCAAAGCACTTCTCGGGCCTAGAGAGGGATTCTTTTCGGGGAATGGACCAGAAGCTGTGGAGCCCCGCGAATACGGGGAGTTTCTGTGAGAACCAATGGAAGGCGCTGGTCCCTGTGTTGTCTACCGAAACCCAGCAGTATGAGTTTGGAGGCCGAACAATCTTGCCCTTTACTAGAATCCACCATGACGGGATGGCTGGTGGTACCTTCGCCAAAGTCTACAGGATCAAAATTGAACAAGGCCACTTCGTAGACCCCGGACGAAAGGTGAGGCCTATTTTTTTATTTTTTTTTTATTAAAAAACAATTAGATATTTTTACCCGGATCCTCTGTCCACAGAGTTATGCTGACACTCCTGAGTCGGCTCTGATAGGAATCTGAGTGGCCACAGTCCTTTGCCGTCAAGGAGATAGTCCCTCCGACTGCAGAAGAGCGGGACGGTCTCCAGTCTCGCTTTAAGAATGAGGTCGAGACGCTGAGTAGGATGAGTAACAATGAACATATTGTCCGCTTTATTACTTCCTTTACCAAAGGCGACACTTCATCCAAATCTTACAACCTTATTTTTGAGTGGGCAGACGGTGGTAGCCTTGAGGACCTTTTTGCACAAAGGCCTGAGCCGAAACTGACTGCCGACCTCGTAAGGCAAGCACTTAATCAACTCAAAGGATTAGCTGACGCGCTCCGAGCAACGCATGGCGAGAATATCCGCCACGGAGACCTAAAGCCGGCCAATATTCTGCGGTTCGAGCCCACAGAGCACAACATCTTTGGCAAGCTGAAGCTTGGGGACTGGGGATTGGCCAAAACGCACGGCCAGAGCACTGCTATGCGCGGAAGGAAAGGACTCGCCACGACAACCAAATATGGCACACCATTATACGAACCCCCAGAGGTCGAAGGAGGCGACGTGACCCTCTTGAGTCGCCAGTATGACGTCTGGTCCATGGGGGTAATCATATTGGAGCTGATGAACTGGCTCCTGTACGGTAAAGACGGAGTGAAGCAATTTCGGAGGGATGTGCAAGACCATTCCAAGATCAGGCCCGCGTGTTACGAGACAGCGGAGCACACTCAGATGCCGAGAACCGCTTACAAGGTACACGAGACGGTCGATTTCTGGATATCTCATATTGTTCACTTGGCTGTCTGCGAAAAAGGCACTGCTCTTGGGTCATTGATCGATCTCGTCCGAAACAGACTTCTAGTCGTCAACATTCCTACGGGAATGAGACAAACAGGCACCACAACAGACCTCCCCGCGTCTTGTTTGAATGGTCAGGGGGTTAATCAGTCTTCAACGCCGGCTTCATCTCCAGCCCCCAAGATTATAGTCACAGCTCCAATCGGGCATCATAACGATGAACCTTCTACAGGGTCCAAACAACAAGATGAGAGGGCCACTTCCGAGGAACTATTTGAGAAACTAACGAAAGACGTGCTGGGTGACCCAAACAGACCAACCACTTATTGGTTACGGAACGAAGATATACCTCGACGCATTCCAAATTTCAATTCCTCGAGTAGGGAAACCCGACATGTTGCCACTGGCACAGAGGAAGCGCATGTTCGAGAGTAACAATCGGTAAGCTATCATACATTATCACTAAATCCTCTACGGATTTAACTGCAGAATAATTGTCCACGTAGAGATCTCTATAAGCTGGGAATTTTTTATTCTGGTCACTCCTGGTCATCCTTACTGCGGGCCTCGAGGCCTGCCTGCATATTCTCCTCCGTACCTAATCTAGCTTCGACCCTTATCTGCCCCGTTCTCTTCTACCCTCTATTTCTTTTATTATTAATTATCATCAAGAGGGTAACTGCTAACACGGTTGGAGGATGCAATAGAATTTGAGCAGCTCGAAGCTCTCACGCCAAGAAGGTTTCCGGCTAACGACTAACTACAGTCCGTACTAGAGTACTATGCGCTGTAAGCATTACAGTCTCCATCTCGGACCACCGCTGTGGGCATATACTCATGCTTATCTCGGTCGTCTGTACCTACGTTCTTGACATCACGGTGGAACCAAAGTTGTTCGGGGGAACGGCTGGTTACCTAGATTGCCTATCCCGTGACAGGTACTTTGCTTTAGTACCAAATATTAGGTCGACTTTTACACTCATTTCAAATTTCATTTCCTTGTTATTCTTCTCTTTGTGGTCCTGTTCCATTTTTTCTTTTTGGGCACCTCAGACATTTAATTTAGTAAGAATTTATAGACATTTATTCTGCTCATGATTTGAATTCTTAAAGGTAGGCAAACTGAAGGTGCGCAATGGGCGTCTCTTGCTGCAACTGAGAATTAAAACATCGCCTACTGTTGCTGCATAAAACCCCTCTGACGACCCTCAGCGACAAAGACAGACAGACAGATCTTTCGGGCAATCTTTGTGTGAATGTGTGTGACTGTGAGGGCTTTGATTGCAACAAATATGATTTATGTTTGTTGTGGGAGTCCCATGCTCTGGCAGGGGAAACTCGGAGTACCAGCTACCTTACATAGGTACCGAGTGAGGCTTTGAATTCAGGCTGCCAGTTCGTATACGTACCTAAGTGTAGAATGTGTATAAATAAATTGATTAAACATGGGTATCTGAACTTGAAAGCTCGGAAACATTGCGCAAATGCAGCGGTCTCTTACCCCATGGAATAGGGACACAGATCACGACAGGAAGGTTGTAGAATGAGAAGCTCCAGTCCAGTAATTCATCGAATTCAAGCTCTATCTGGCTTTATTTCTTCCGTAGGTATTCGTATACAGCTTGCCGGTTGCGGGCCTTTTTTTTTTTTTTTTTTTTTTTTTTTTTTTTTTTTTTTTTTTAAAGAGGGGTGACGGTGTATGAGGGGCCGACTGAACACAAAAAAAAAAAAAATTGA
>MU865059.1:20546-44554 GCA_033576145.1 Cladorrhinum samala | reverse complement strand
ACGCATACAACCCCATTCTGGGTTTTTTTCTTCCGTTGGTTTTCGTAACCCGCGGGCCGGTTGGGGGCCTTTTTTTTTTTTTTTTTTTTTTTTTTTTTTTTTTTTTTTTTCCATCATGTTACAGAGGATCTGACTGCCGCATGGTACTCACAATAAACCAACTTTGCCCAACCAAACGAATGAGAGCAAAATCACCAACTCGGTGCCTCACTCTATTTTCTCTCTTACTCTCTTCAAGTTCTCCCTCTCTCTGGCTTTTTCTCTCACTGGTCTTCTTGCTCCAACATCTCCTCCAACACCTCCCTCATCTCATCCGAATCCCACCCTCTCTGCAACCTGACGGCAACCAGCAACCACTCGTCAAACTCCCTGTCATTTCTCGTTCCGCCCCGAACCTCGGCAGCAGCCGCGTACACTATCCACATGTCCTCGTTGACCAACTTCATCGCCAGATCCAGCTTCACGCAATGCTTCCTCTCCAAGGCCGACAAATTCAGCACGACCGGCGACCCGAATACCTGAGCCCTAATGAACTCGGAACGGCCATCGGCCCTCTCGTGGGCGGGACACTCCCACCAGCCCGGTGTTGATGTACCGCCTCACAGTCTCGTACAGCGCCGACAGCTCCCCCAGGCCGCTGATGGTGACGGGGTCCTGGCGGCTGCTGAACAGCGTCTATCGGATTCTCCGCCGGTGGTGCGCGGTCCCGCGGTTGAAGGCCGCGACCCAGTCGACCACCCGCCGCTTGGCGTGGGGCAGCGACGAGAGCACCGCCCCGTCCGCCGGCGAGAGCTTCAGCCGCAGTGGGGACGCGTACGCTTGGGGCCAAGTGTACCACGCCCCGCGGATTCCGTGCGGGGAGGCGACGGGCCAGATGCCGGTTTCCGTGTGGACCTTGTTGCAGGCGACGAGCTCGTGGAACTTTGCGAGGGAATCGATGAGTATGCCGGAGCGGGACGGGGCGCGGGACTCCCACGGCGACGGTCCGGTGGGGATCGTCGGGAAGGGCAGCCTCGGGCTGAGGACCGCGGGCACGTCGTCGATGCCGTATCGCCTGTCGAGCTCGATTCCCGGAGGCAGGGGGCGACGGCCGGGAAAAGGGGCGAACTCGGCTTGGTCTTGGAACTCGGCGGCGAGCTCGGGGCCGAGGAGATCGTCGACCATCTCCTGGGTGAAGCGGAGAGGACGGTGGAGGGGACACATGGTGGATGGGCCGGAGTTTGTATAGTAGAAACTCTGTGCCGTGTAAAAGTCAGAGGGATATATATATATATATATATAGCTTTAGAAATGGGAATACGTCGACTTACTCTGCTTCTGTTTTTTTTTTTTTTTTTTCTTTTTTTTACTTTTGATTCTGAAAAATAGAGAAAAAAAGAAGAAAAAAAAAATCAAATTCGCGTCGGACACGGTCTCAAGAAGTAGTAGTACCGCGCCGGGGACGTTCAGGCGAAAAAAAACTTTCCGCGCCAGCTGCGAACTTTGTTGTCGGGGGCGATCAGATCCTTGATGCACAAGTTTTCTAGCCTGCTGTCTGTGAGATGCTGCAGTGTCTGTTCTCACAGACGCATGAACTGCTCGACAAATCAAAAGTATGTACATTCCTGGCATTCAGCGGGTCTTGCTTCTGAGTAACCTGTTTGAACATGAATTTAATTCATTGTATCCCAGACCTGAGGCCCCATCTGAAGTTGTTCTACTTTGTTTTTGTTTTTCTGCATAATAATTGGTGTCCTCCTGGGTGTTAGGAATCGCCATAATCAAAAACTCACTCCAGGTTCTCATGATGAGATACATACACTTGAACCCAGACGAATGTTATTAAGGCAAGGTAGGTTCTTGTTCATACTGGGATTACATGAAGCGTACCTAGGTAAGTTGTATATCATCAACAACGAATCTGGGTGAAAGATATTCCGTGAACCTCAGACTTGTCTATCACGCCCTCACTCGAATTAAAGTTCAAATGTCAGATAATTTCAAAGTTGATGCTTTTAAGCTACCCAAAATCCCAATCGTCTACCTCCCGCTTTGCTCAAGCCACCGAGGCAGATAAAATATCTAGCTAGGCTTCATCCATGCCTTAGCAGCATCCCTCTCATTTCCCATTGCCATCCCTCGTCCTTTCCACACAGGCAGGCCCATTGATGGCTTCATCCAAAAAAAAATAATTCCATAAACTTGATCGTAGCAGCTAACATCAGCACAAACACGGATCATCCCCCGTGTTTTACTTTCAGAGTACATCAAAGAACTTACTTGATTATTCACAGTAAAATCAAGCAGCAGCATCGTCGCTCTTGTGGTCGCACTTGGGCTTGCAAGAGCCCTTTGGTCCGTCCTTTTGTCCGCACGAATCCCAGCCGCACTGGGCGCGGCCCTTCTTTGCCGAGCTGCACTTTTCCACCTTTTCGCTCAGCCACCTGTCGCATTTGCGGCACTTTTTTGTGACGATTGTGCACATGGTTTCTGTTTCGATAGGTAGGGAGGTAGGTAGGTAGGTAGGTAGGTAGGTAGGTAGGTAGGTAAATATGTGTCTTTGATGTTTGTTGATGGTTGTTATGGTGATAATGATGATGATGATGATGATTAATGTAGGTACAATAGGTATTCGTGGTTAGTAGGATTGGATCATGGGATGGAAAAGTGAGGGGGTTATTACCTACCTTATGTATGTGCCCGGGAGATTACCTGGGACACAAAACACAAAACTTGGAGACTTTGAAGAAACCACCTGATCGGTGTCACCTTTGTGTCGGCGATGCCCTGGTGGCAATTGTAAACTTTTGAATTTGACGTCGTTACACCAGGCGAGCGTCGTTAATATATAGAGTAGGTATCATGTATCTGTGCAAGCCTATGGAGGTTTACGTGACTCGGTGATGGATAGCCATGTGACGTGAACAAACCGCAAGCAAGTAGGTAGGTTGGGTAATGTAAGGTAGGTACCTAGGCGGTCATCAAAGACTGAGAAATCAAAACCGGGCATTTCATACGATTGGTCTAACTATTGCAGTCATGCCTGATCCAGGGGATCACTGAAACATGTGGCATTCATTCGTCCGAGACGACCACGAAGATTGAAGTTACCTCAAATAATATGTGACTGCTGCTAATGGTGGCGGTATAGAATTGCACATAAAAGGTCATTGCTTATATATGCTAACGAGCAGTTGGATACTAATCAGAAGGCTTTGATTATTATTATTTTCAGACAACTGTTTGTTTGATCAAGAAAGAACGACAATTTGTACTTCGTACCTACGGTAAGGTACCTTACCTACCTGCCCATCCAAGTTGACAGGAAGACAATAAGTCCATCTCGGCAGCAGTGCTAAATTCATATGTGAATCTCTACAAAATAATCCAAGATTACTTGACCTTACATGACTGTGCAGTCCTCGGGCTGCACGTCAGGAGGCATCGCCATCGAGCTGGGTCCGCCTTCAGTTGGCCTTGCCCAGGAAATGGGTACGGGAAACGCGGCATCGGACCGCATTCATTCGGAGGCAATATATCCCTTCTACACCAGCATGTTGTGTATGTGCACCATCAGGGCCACCTCGCGATGGCAAGTCCTATATCCACATGCCAGCTCGGTGTGTGATCTCAAGTGCTTCTATAAGGCCTACACCGCATAAATATGAATATTCCCAGAGACCATTAGAGTTAGTGCTGGTGAATCGCAAAGGTGCTATACCCCTCAGGCCGTACATGTACTTAGTTTCGCCCATCCAGTTGATAAAATCATCCTGCAGGTCATAAGCTCAGTTACCCGTAGTCGAGCTCGTGGGTGCTCGCTTTGCCGACCGACAGCTCATCCTTCTCCCACTACTTTTTGAGGAAATCTACGCCTTGTGCGAAGCCTCGACCGAAGTTCTTGTTCTCCCGGTCGGGAAAGATGCTCATGTTGCGCCTCGGGCGAAACCGGGGGGCCGGCGAAGTAACTTGAAGAATGCCACCCTTCAGAGGATGAACCCACCAGCCGCGAGATACGGCGAAGGAATCGACAATTCATTGTAGCTGGAAAACGTGCTGCGGCATAATCTTCTTTCGGACGTCGGTTCCCTGTTTCTGCATGGCGAGAGAGGTGAAGAAGCCGGAAAACTCCTTCAACCCGTAGATGCACCGATGCTTGTCCTAGGGTCCCTTGACAGACCAGTCAACCTTTTCCAGCAGATGGGTTCTCTCCTTTTGCATTCCGTTGAATGACGATGGAGGGGAACAAATTGACCAGGTAGTAATTATAACCAGTTGATCGTGTATGCTCGGCGCCATTGCAGTCTCTCCTGTTTTGAGGCTGCTGAAGATCAAGGCTGGGGTTCCAGTCCTGTGTGCTCTTCATAAAAAACTTTTGTTTGACGTTGCTCTCTTGGATGGCTGGATCGGCGGGTTCTGCAGCCACCTGCTGGAAGCTGACATGGGCTGATGTTCGGGTATCGATGATGGGCCTGAACAGGCGAAATACACCCGAAGGGATTTCATTGTGCTTGATGTGCTTGGCGATGAGAATGCAAAGCGGGCGCAGAGACGAGACGGTGATGCCGCCGGTGGTGTTGACCTTGATTGACTTGAGTGTGTTGTTGTTGTCGTTGTCGTCCGGCTTCAAGGTTGCAATGAGCCTGTTGGATACCTGGACAATTCAGCGAGCTAGGGTGGTTCGTATCTTGCTTGTAGGCAAAATAAAAAGTTGCGTGTATGCCACTGTTGTTGATCAGTTCTGTGCATTGCGTCGTAATCGTGACCCACAAAACTTGTGGGTGCAGACGATGATCTCGTAGATCTTGGGTAGGCCTGAGCTGCAGACCCTTTGTCCGCTTCTCCACTTCGGAGTCCGGGCTCACTTCTCCGTCCCCCGCCTGCAGCTGTCGGTAAACCCACCACCAAGCGCCGGCACCGGCCCTGATGGATGCTTTCAATATGCATGACTCGTCGTGCAAGTTGCCCGAGGGGCTGATTTTGGTAATCAAGTACCTTACCCAGTAGAGTCAGGTTCTCCAATCCACAGCTATTAAACAAAAACCTTCAGAAATACGGGCAGACTTCACTCGTAAGTCCTCCAGTAAGAATCACCGAAACGTTAATGCAGTTACCTAGTCAAGAAAGAGACCCGTAACTACTACCGCTTACCAAGTTGAAAGAACGGAGTAATCATAAATAGATCGCGTGCCTTGGAGTCTAGCACACAGTTTTCTCTTTTGATCTGATGGTCCCCGTGATTTGGTGGTTAACGGGTGAGTTAGCTTATCATGAAGCGGTGGTTGGTCCTAGAGCTGCGCTTATTTTTCCTAGTGGCCTAAAATCATGCTAACTGGAACCCAACTAAACTTGACAAAAGACGCCACAAAGCTTAGTTTTACTACACACCTACCCGTCAGGCACACACCCCACCACTGAGCCCGCGGACTTTCTTACCACCTACATGCTGCTGTCCATATTGTTTTGAGGAGACATTCAAACGGCACCTCATCAGAGGCCTTTCTTCAATCAGTAGAAATCCGACGTTTGAGAAACTTGGCTCATAAAATTGGCATCCATGTTCTATTTTGAACGCCAAGTGCCAATCTCGAGGCCTGTGTGCACACATCTCATCATGATTCGCTACCGCACGCAATATCACAAGGTCGCCCCGCTCCAAGGCGCTTGGGACACTTGGCTCTCAGCCGTCATCAGCACCGCTTGAAGCTCGTGATTCTTCGTAACAACACGCGCAGAAAATTGTCGAACAGAGGACAAAAATTATACTTCCCCAAGTTCTGATGCAACGCTTCAGTTTGAGCGGCACTGGCTCCACCTTGCTGGCTAAAAATGCTGACTTGAGAGGGAAGGGGGGGAGGGGGCGTGTCGACTGCAATCCGGGATCTATTCCCCTCGCGAGCCGTGCCGCAACCATGCATCAAAAACTCATCTGCTAGCTGTGCCACGCCCATGCATCGGCAGACATACGATCCTTTTTCTTTCCTCCTTGGCCAGATCATTTTGTTGGAAGAAAAAAAAAATCATCCAACGCCCCGCATACAACGCTCCCCTGACACCTGCGTTTAGTTACGAGTACACCCGCTTGGTCCTGACCGAATGTGCTTCTTTCAACATTACCCGAGGTGACTTTTTGTTTGCCAAAAAAAAAAAAAAAAAAAAAAGGCTTCCGGTTTGCTTTTACGTTGGAGGAAATGGGAAAAAAAATCCGTGCTAATGTATGTACCGTTGAAGATCAAGTACAGAACCCCCCCAAAAAAGAAATGTCAGCAATGCATCAAGACGGCTCAATCTAAAGGCCCGAATTGACGACATATTCTGGTAAGATTCGGGGATCTTCGAACCATTTCACCAGAAGAGGCGGTTTGCAGCGTTCCATTGGAGCAGCATCTTCGGACCGGTATTGCTTGCAGTTTGTAATACCGACGACACCGCTGTAATTTTACTCGCTTCCAGGCCCTTGCCCATCGTTTTTTTTTTTTTTTTTTCCTTCCCTTCCAGGTCTCTAGATTTGGTGGCTGCATGTGAGGGGTAATTTTATCTCAAGTTCGCAGTACTTGCGCATATGCAGTGTGTCTCTGTCTGCGTGTGCCGTCCCCTGGCACCCACCCCTCACCCTTTTTTTCTTGGCTTAACCCCCTTGCTGGCGATGTAAGTTTGCGGCTTGTGTGGACGTTGATGAATCCTTCAACGCCCCTCCCACATCCCGTTCTGGTCGCCCATTCCGAGTGGCCGTTGTTCCCTTTCAGTCGATGACTCTCTCTCCCCCTTTTCCCAAAACTCTTGGTGAAAACCTTGTCCCCGGGAACCGACTCCTTTGTTTTGACCGTCTTCCCGCTTTTGCGGTGCTTCTTTTCTGGCTCTCGGCTTCTCCGCGACGGACGCTGCCTGCCAGCTGAGTGATACACAATGGCGTCAGACAACCAGGGACCGACCATCATCGCCGTGACAGCCGTGTTTTGGTCGCTGGCAGTCATCGCCCTTGGCCTTCGCTTCTGGGCCCTGCATATGCGGAAGCGCAAGATTCTTGCTCACGACCTCTGGATTCTGTTGGGATTTGTGCGTGCTCCCCGCCATTTGCGCTTCTCCCTTGGTGAAACTGGGACCGCAGTGATTACTAACGATTGTCGAATGTTCAGATATGCTCGACGGCTCTCTTTATCTCTATGATCATTAGCGTCCAGAATGGACTTGGACGGCATGCCGTGGAGCTCATATCCACGCCGTGGAAGTTTACCATTTTCGGAAAGGTGAGGAAGCTCCAGCTTACCTGACCGTAGCGCATGACTACTGGCAGTCTAACTGACTTGGATGGCTGGGTAAATAGCTCCTCATCAGCATCCAGATACTTTGGTGCTTCTCCATGACGAGTGTACGGATGTCTATCCTCAACCTCTACACTCACATCTTCTCGAGCAACGACAAGCTCCGTATTGCCTGCCATGTGATGACTGCCGTATGCCTTCTCTGGACCACAGGGGAGGTCCTCGTCGTGTTCCTGCTCTGCCGACCCTTCGCATTCAACTGGGACAAAACCATCCCGGGCAAGTGCGGCAACCTCAACGTCGCATACCTTCTTGTTCACTCGAGCAATTTCGTCGTCGACTCCACCATCGCTTTGATGCCATTGCCCGTCCTCTACAAACTGACCATGCCCATTGGCCGAAAGATTGGCGTTATGCTCATGTTTGGGCTCGGCGCATCGTATGTTCCAACCCCCCCCCCCTCTTTTTGTTGCCCATGCCTTGGGGAAATTGCCATGATCACTAACACAAGTACAGGATCTGTGCCATCGCCATTGCGCGCATTGCTCTATACCAACTGGCGCTGCAATACGACCAAGCAGACTTTACCTACTCGGGCTCACTTCTTTACCTGTTCTCCGCTATGGAGCCCATGATGGGCATGTCTCTTGCTTGCTTGCCCCTGCTCAGACCAATTGGTGACGCAGCCTCCACCTCACCCATCGTGAACTGGGTAAAGGAACTCGTTCCGTCATCCCTCGGCGGCCCCAGCTGGAACCGGACCAAGGGCTCAGGCGGCAATGATCGCTACGTCCCCACGGGAAGCGAAGAGGGCCTGCAGCCCATTACTCACGTCACCATTGGCGGGACTGAGCACAAGATCTGGGTAGCACCAAACGCAGTGCATGTCACTGGCGGGCAGAAGGCCCTAAAGACAGATAAGCAGTGGAAGGAACCATCTCTTGAGATGACAGATCGGCCGTGATTGGGATGGTGATGAAGCCGGCCATCATACTAAGCATCAGCAGGGAGTATGTTTTTGGGTAGGTATGCGATTTTTGTTGTTTAATTTTGCATTTTGGTCAAGCATCATCATCATTCATGGTATTATGTTATTGTCCCGCGGGGTATACATCGTGCGGCCACACACTTTCTCCTTTCTTGATTGTATGTATGTATTTAAGACTTGTATGATATTTCTTTTATGTGACTCGAGGAAAAGGTCAGATAACCTAGTCAAGTAAGCGTGTGATTATTACATATCTATTACTATTACAGCATGATTACAAAAACTCGCCGACCTTCTCCTCACACCAGTCGTACAAATCACTTGCCCTCCCGGAACCACCCTCATCTTTCCTCCGCAGCGCCAGAAGCAAGTCCTCCCTCTGTCCGGGATGCCATCTCCCGTCCGGAATGACGTACCGCCCAGCAACGGCATCGTCAGCCGTAACCGACTCAGAGATGCCCATGAACAGGTACGTCTCGGCGCCGTGCACCGCTTCCCGCAGGATGGGCCGAAGCACCCAGTACAGCACGGCCGGAACGTTCCGCCAGATGTTGGTAACGTAATTGCCAGGATTCCCGGCAATGTGGACAACCCCGTCAGACTGATGCCGTCGGGAAAACTCCGACGCCACGAACCAGTTGCCCGCCTTGGAGGTGCTGTACAGCTCATTCTCGTCCTTGACTTTGCTCGCGTCCTGCAAAAACTCTGGCCGGATGCCGCCCTCGGGCGTCATCATGTCGACCAGGCAAGACGCGGGCCAGACGACGCGCACGGCGCTGGCCGGCGCTTGCTTTGCCGTCTTGGACAGAACAGGCGTCAGGAGCCTGGCCAGGAGGAACCCTCCGAGGCAGTTGGTGCCGAAGTGGTACTCGTGGCCCTGAGCCGTGAGCGGGGCCTTCTTGGTCGCGCCCGTGCCGGCGTTGTTGAACAGCGCGTCGAGCCTCTCCTCGGCAGCCAGGAACTCGTGCGCGGCGGCCTTGACGGTTGCCAGGTCAATCAGGTCCATGAAAATAAAGTGCAGGCCGCCTCGCCGCCGCCGCGGACCGCCATCGTCGTCGTTGTTGCCGCCGTCGCCGCTGCCATCTTTCTCTTGGTAGAATTTCTTGATGCGCGCGATCGCGTCCTCGGCGTTCTGCTTGGTCCGCGTGAGGATGTAGACTTTGCCCCCCGCGCCGTACAGGATCCGGGAGAGCTCGTAGCCCAGCCCCGAGGAGCCGCCGGTGACGATGAAAACTTTGCCGGCCTGGCTGGGAAGGTTTGCTTCCGTCAGTGGCGCACCATTTCGTGGTGGGAAGAACTGAGTCCAGACTGCAGAGAAAGACATTTGGGATTTTTTGGTTGGTTGGAGTGGCCCCCTCTGTTGCCGTTTGGAATGCCCGCTGTTGTTCGCTCGCCGTTAATGGTTGTCCCGCGCTGTTCCCCTTTCCGTGTTCAGTGGAGGTTCTTTGGTTTTAGCGGTTGCGGCGGCGTGGCTTACAGCTGCGCCCTGCGTTAGTGCGCCATAAACGGAAGGAGCGGATGATCCTGCAGCGGGCCTGTTGCCGATAACGCCACCAAACGTGGATCATCTGCGCGCTGTCAGCTTTCATCCCACCTTCCAGGATCCTCTCGTTCTCTTGCCTGCGGTAAATCACATGCTGACGGCTTCATTCCAATTAATTCAGATTGACGCACGCATTGCGGGGGGCTTAGGTGGTGATTGGTAGGTACGAACTCATATCCCAGTACGTATCTTTTTATTTATATTTTTCTTCTCTTATCTTTCTCTCTGTCGCTACAAAGTAACTTATTCCTCACCGAATGCCACAGTTACACTCGCCGTGCATCGGCTGAATCCTCTGATTAGACTACTACTTCTGGGTTCTGGTTGTCGAAATCTCCCACACCCCCTTCTCGAACTCGGTGTGCAGAGCCATGACAGGCGGATGCATGGGCGGGAGAACTTGACACAAAGCCGTTCCGAAATGCCCCGCTTCGTGATCCATCCACCAGGTTACACTTGACACGCCCGCCCAGAATGTGCTGCCCTTGCTGAACCAACCGTCCTTTCCGCTCAGCGCTACCAGCCCAGCGAATGACCACTGCTTCCTGACATCGGGTGGGATGCCGCGGGAGAGAAATTGCTGGTGGATTGGCGAGCTGTTCACATACGCGTTCAGTGCTTCCTCCCCGTCCGCATCCAACTGTGGACGGAAAAGCTCCTCGTATGACGCAGCAGTCAGCAGCTTCGGGTCGCGGCGGAATACAGCCCCGAGGAACTTGAAGTACGCGCTGGCCGAGGAGAAGACGCCCGCGCCGCCGAGGCAGTCGGTGCCACCAAACAAGATGTCGAATTCGGGGCAGTCCACTGCGGGCGGTTCGCCCTTCTCATTGAGGGTCGCAAAGTCTGCAAGTCTCTCCTTGATGTTTGGGTTCTCCTTCGGATAGAAAGATATGTCGTTTTCGATGCCGAGGGGCTCCCAGAATCGGCTGCGCATGAATTCCTCCAGCCTCTGGCCCGTGCCTACTTCGACTGCTTTGCCAGCCCAGTCATGGCCGCCACCATATGCCCACCTGGTACCAGGCTTGAAGATGAGGGGCAGGGCGGACTTGTCTTCAACTCTGGGTCCGGACCAAGGGATCTCGCCACGGGCCTCCCGCCACTGTCCAAGAAAGGGGCTGAGCCAGTCATACTCGTGCCCCGACGTGTGTGTGAGCAGCATACGCAGCGTGATTGGAGTCGAGTCCGGCTCGTAACTAGGCGTCTTGGTCTCGGCATCAAAGCCGGTGATGATCCCATACTGTCCCATCTCTGGGAGCAAAGATCTGGCGTCTGCATCCAGGTCAAGCTTCCCCTCCTCTACAGCTCGCAGGACAGCCACAGAAGTCATGAGCTTGCTCATGGAGGCAATGGCGCACACGGTCGACTCATCAAACGCCGCATCTTTGCCATCCTTCAAGCTGGATTTCCCTAAAGACTTTCTGTACAAGACGTTGCCTAGGAAAATTGCCGCGTGTCAGTTATCGGCCCTCGACGCGGCCAACGCATGCACCTCCAACAGACAGATGGTGGCAGTGGGAGTGGTACTACTTACCACTCTTGTCCCCCGCAATGACTGAGACACCCGGAAGAAGCCCCGAGGCAACGGCGTCCTCGTACACTTTGTCGATCCTCTCGGCCGCCATGATTTTGAGCCAAAGATTGTTACAGTTGCAATTTGTCGAATGAGAAGCAACGACCGGCAACCAAGATGAGAGGACTTAAAATAAAGCGTTTCTTGTCCGTGCTGGTGAATTGGAAAGGGTTTCCCCCTGCTCGACTTTTCCCCGTCGCTGTTTCCGTAAACTGTTGCCTAAGCAAATCTGACTGCCTCCCCCACGTTGCGGCGCAGTAAGCAATACCGAGCACACCGATGGTCGGTGTTTTCCGGTGCGTATCGAAACCGTTCTCCAACGGGGTTTCTTTCCATAACCACACACCCCACCACACCCCGTGGGAGGAGTCTCAGAAGCCGATCCCTGCATGGTTGCTAGCGTATAATTATTCGACTTTTTGCACGTATCTCCACACAACAACCAGGTAAAACGGTAAATCAAGGATTTTTTTTTAAAAAAAAAAAAATTGAAAGAACGATAATAATAATAATGAGAACGGCCCTTCCTAACTCTTTTTACTTTATCTACTCCATACAATCTAATATTAATCATTCAGGTGGTTGTATGTACTGTGTAGTGTAATTAGTGTATGTACGTACTGTACATTGTATGTACATGCAGATGAACCCCCTGTTTCGCTATTTTGGTATATCAGAGTCCGGGTTTGCATGGGACGGAATGCGCAGATTTTTGTACATTTTTTTTTCTTCCCTTGCATAAGACTCTGTGGGTACGTAGTACTTTCCTCTAAATCATCTCCCTTTGAATACAACACACAGACTTGGACGGTAAGTATGTATGTATCACTTCATGCTTCTATGCACACCGGTTCGTCTTGGCCACGTAACCGACCAATGATACTCTTACCGTGATACCTGCCGGTTGGCATCCTGGAAGTTCATTCTTGTTGTTTTCCTTTGCCTCCCCCCAACAGACGATCCTTTTCTCATCAAAGGTGTTTCTATTTTATTGCAAGATTGCCTTACCATCTGTAACCCTCTCTTGACAAATCAATCCAGCTCTAACCGTTCACACCCCCCCTTTCCCCCCCCCCCCCAAAAAAAAAAGAAATATGTCATCATTCTACCCTACCACATTCAAAACGACAGACGGCACCGAACTCGGCGGTCGAGTCTACCCAGCCGCCGGCGGGCTCGGTTCCGAAGTGCCAGGGGTGGTGCTCTGCCCGGGCTTCAACTGCCTCTCGACCATGCTCAACTTCCCCGCCGCCGCTGCCGCCCTCCAGGCCAAGGGCATCACGGTCCTCCTGTACGACCCCCGCGGCACAGGGTCGAGCGGCGGCCTGCCCAGGGGAGACATCGACCCGACCTTGTCCGTGTCGGACCTGTCGGACGCTCTGACGCACCTGATCAGCCTGCCCTCGGTGGACCCATCGACGGTCGGGGTGCTGGGCATGTCGTTCGGCGGCGCGGTGGGGCTGACGGCGGCCGCCGTTGATCCGAGGATCAAGTTCGTCGTCGCGGCCGCGCCGCTGACGGACATGGAATTTTCCAGCCCGGCCCAGAGGATGAGGGTCCTCCGCAAGTGCGCGCAGGACAGGGCGTCGCAGGTTCTCGGAAACGCCGGGGTGACGGTCGCCGTGGTGAACGAAAACGGCGAGAGTCCCGTGGGGTTCGGCCGCGGGGTCGACAAGGAAAAGTATGGCGCCCTGGTGAGGGAAGGTAGGGAGCTGGCGCCCGGTCACGTCAACAGGGTCACTCTGCAGACTTATTACAGGTTGGCCATGTGGACCCCCTGGCCGCTCTGGAAGGTTTTGGGGAAAAAAGGGGACGGGAGGGGCGGGGTTGCAGGAGTCATGTTTGTTATTCCTTTGAAAGATCAGATGAGCTATCCAGAACTGCAGAAAAAGTATTACGACGAGATCGTAGCCGGAGCCGAGGATGATAAAAGGTTCGTCAAGAAAAAGTTGGAGCTTGAGCAGGCGGGACACGAAGATATTCTTGGGGATGAGTATTTGGGGTCTGTTGTGGATAGTGTTAAGGAGTTTGTAGATGAATGTGGATTCGATGAGAGTCTATAGCAAAAGGAAAATAAAAAATAAAAATAAAACAACAATTCTGGTATCACAACAACGAAAATAAATAAAGAAAAAAAAGTTTGTGTTTTACAGCAGGGTCACAGATCCTTTTCAACAATCAGCCTCTTTTACAAGTACCCTTACCCCTTTGCTTTCCCTCGAGACGTCGGGTGCAATGAGATCTCGCACGACCCTGACATCATCATAAGTTGTCTCAAAAAGCTCCCAGTCAAATCTCCTAAACAGAGACGCCAAAGCGATGGTGATCTCAGCGCGGGCCAGGTTCTCGCCAATGCACCTCCTGGTTCCCTTTCCAAAGGACACCATGTAGTGCTTCAGAGGCCGGGTGTGGTAGGGGGCAGGCGCATGCGGGTCGCCGAGCCAGCGTTCTGGTTCAAAAGAAAAGGAACGGGGGTAGAGGACGGGGTTATGATGCATGTGCCAGGTGTCGAGCGAGATGTGGGTGCCCGGTGGGAGGACGTAGTCGGAATAAGGGATCGGCTTCCTTGAGATGCGGGGGGAACGGGTCATCTGGCCGCACGCGAGACGGACGGCTGCAATGCACGTTAGCGAACCGTTTAATAAGGGCATTTTTATATTGATTTATTCTTATCTTTTTTTAAAGGGGGTCAAGAGAAAATTACTTACCTTCGTCGACGCACGCCATGAGATATGGCAGCTTTTCCAGCCCTTGGTCGAGGGATATGGAGACGTTCGGATCCGGAATGGCGGTACTCAGCTCTTCTTTCAACCGTCTGTACACCTCGGGGTTGGAGATGACATGGAAACATGCGATTGTCAGGGTCCACTGAGCGCTTGCAACTCCTGCTCCGAGAAGACTGACGGCATGGTCTTTGAGCAGTTCCACGTCCAGCTCGTCTTGCGGCATGTTTGAATTCAGAATGCCGTGGATCACTGTTTTGCCTGATTTTGATGTCTGCACGTACTTGAGGTCGTCCATGGCATCAATCACCAGTTTCCGCATGGCGTCCTGAAAATCGAGCACAGCCGACATTGAGGGCTGCAAAACGCGGACGATGGAGTGAGGAATTGCAGCGACCGCTCGGGGTAGCCATGGGAATTGGGTGCTGGGGTGGGCAATGTCCTTGAGGCTTCGGATGGCCTTGACAAAGGGCGACTCGAACTCGGGATCGCCAAGCCAGTTGAAGTCCCTGTCGACTGAATATTGCGTCGTGACATCGGCAACGTAGCTCGCGAAGAGGTTGTCCAGGTTGACTGGCCGGGCTCTGTTCATGAAGTCCTGGTGGAGTCTGGCACACATCTTGTCGGCCTTTGCCTGGATGACCGGGGAGAGGTTGACGATTCTTTGCTTGGCGAAGAACGGCTCCTGAGCTGCACGCCGCATCCGGTGCAGGTGATGCTCAGGTGTCGAGAAGAGAGCCGACGGAGCACCGAACCGCCATTTTAGATAGTCTGGCTTGTCCAATGCCTGCTTGTTGGTGTAGATTGTCGAGTAGAAGTCGGGGTCGTCGATGTGGACTTCTCTGGGACTGATTCGGACGATGGGCCCGTACTTGGCGTGAAGTTCCCTGATGTGGAAAGTGTATTGCCCTCCGAGGCCTTTGTGGAAGAGCTCAAAGTATGCTTCATACCATCCCGTGATGGCTGCAAGTTTCGGGCCTGGGATGCCAGAGAGCGGATGAAAGTACAGACGATAGACTGAGATCGAGATTAGATACAACGGAACAGCAACCGCTGCCAGAAGATACAGCAAGTACGCCATCGCAAAAGGTTGATTACGGAGAAGCCACGAGAGAAAGTGAAGACAGGAGAGACGCAGTCAAAGTGAGTGATGCGACGAGAATTCTCACTGCAGTCCGCCAAGTTCGTGATTCATTGCGCCACAAAATTCAGACATCACCAATGGCATAATGTCCCTACCTACCTACCTACCAGCCTACCTGGGTTCCAACCCGTTGGACCGATGAGTCGGTGCACAACTTAGTGCACGGATGACCCCGATGCGTGGATGCACGCCCAACGGTGAAATGTAACGGTGGCTGGAGATCCACGGATGCGCAGTTAATTTTGTTTGTCTGTGATTAATTAAGTGGAGGGGAGACATCGGTTCTTCTATTCTCACACCCCCCTCCCCCTTCTAGGGCATCGGGCTCGGTGCCGGTAGGGCTGTAACGCTGCGACGTTAGCCGAATGGGACCGTAAGCGCGCAGCGAGTCCCCATCGTGGCACGGCAGCCCTATCTAATAGGGAAGTCACCTGGGGGATTCCTTCCTATCGAGGATCCCTTCGCCGAACTCAGACCCATTTTTTTTTTCCTTGTCCTTTTTTCTCCTTTGGTTGGCACGGCTGGAATCCCAATTCCAGGCAGCCAGTGGCAGCCAAGGCAGATCATGTCGATAATGGATCGATTTCTTCGGCACCAGGAATAACGGCTCATCGATCCCCTTGCCCTAGCCTGGTCAGGGTGAGGCAATGTGCCGGTGTACGCCGTACGTGCACCACGCTAGGCAAGTATCGGCCACCTCCTCCAGATCAACCGCAACGGCTTTCAACGGTTTGCTCGCCAAACATGGAGTCGGAGGAGGGGCGGGATCGAATGGTAGGGTGGCTTGGTCAATCCCAGCGCCGCCTGGCCTCCGAAACCTCCCCTCTCGTCATCCCCCTGGAGATCTGGAATCTGCCCCCTTTCCACTGATGACGCTCGAAACTTCGCCCTGCCATTCATTCATCAGGTGGACGGCACGCCATGCACCTGCCAATGCGTGGCGTTGATCCTTCACAACGCTAGGTTCTCTTGGCTCCGGTAGTTGAGCAGATCCATCTCCCAGCCCGTCACTCTTCTAGACAGGTCCTTTGGACAGATGATAGGTCTGAACCTTTTGCCGCCTATACTGTGTTTATTCTTGCATCTGATCCCAACACCAAAATGCTGGTTGAGGGCGACGGCATCATGAGGCAAACAGCCAGCACGCAAACTCCAATCGCGGTGGTGGGTATGGCATGTCGCCTCCCTGGAGACTGTAATTCACCTGAGGAGTTCTGGAAATTTCTGCTAGGCGGTGGCATCGCCGATACCAAACCGCCTTCCTCACGCTTCAGTCTCGAGGGTCACTATGATAAGACATTACGACCATGGACGATGCGCTCCCCTGGAGGCATGTTCATCAACGCCGACCCAAGAGATATCGACGCTGGATTCTTTGGCCTGTCGCACGTCGACGCCATATCGATGGATCCTCAACAAAGACAGCTGCTCGAGGTTGTGTATGAAGGCCTCGAGAACGCCGGGCTTAGCATGGAGGCCATCAAGTCCAGCCTATTTGGGTGTTTTGTGGGGTCTTATGCCTCCGGTATGTCAGCTGCAAGGTAACATTGTGGTGGAGGCTTCGCTAACATAGAGGTGCGTCGACAGACTATAGCGATATCCAAACCAGAGATCCAGAGGACCGAACACCGAGCTTCACGGTTGGGTCCGGGCGCGCCATGCTGAGCAATCGCATCAGCCACTTCTTGGATATCAAGGGGCCAAGCATGACCATCGATACCGCGTGTTCTGGGAGCCTCATCGCGGTCGATCTGGCATGCCGATATCTCGAATCGGGAGATGCAGACGGAGCCATCGTGGCAGGGTGCAACCTTTACATGAGCCCAGAACACAACATGGACCAACATGCCATGACCTCAGCGGCCTCACCATCTGGCAGATGCTGGACATTCGATGCGCGGGCTGATGGCTATATCAAAGCTGAAGCGATCAACTGCTTAATATTGAAACGCTTAGATGACGCACTCAGGGATGGGGACCCAATCAGAGCCGTTATCCGTGGAACCTCGACAAACTCTGACGGATGGACTCCGGGAATTGCAAGTCCAAGCCCCGACGCTCAGGCTCTCGCAATACGCAGGGCGTATTCAAGGGCCGGCATCGCGTCGCTCCACCAAACCGCGTACTTGGAGTGTCACGGGACTGGCACTCTCGCAGGGGACCCCGTTGAGTGCAAAGCTGCGTCATCCGTGTTCTCGGCCACTCGCCCTGAAGGCTCATTATTGCGGATCGGCTCCGTTAAAAGTAATATCGGCCATTCAGAGCCGGCAGCTGGTATTTCTGGCATGATTAAAACCGTGCTTGCGGTTGAACGAGGCATCATCCCTGGAAATCCGACATTCGAGATTCCAAATCCCAAAATCGATTTCCAGGCTTACAAGCTACTGGCATCCAAGTCCGCGGCATTATGGCCTCGAGGGATGCTACGAAGAGCGAGTGTGAACTCCTTCGGTTACGGGGGCTCAAACGCACATGCCATTGTTGAACATCCTTCGGTTTTGTTGGGATCTCAATACGAACCTGCTGGCGTCACGTCATACTCTGTCCATGAAGGGGACATGTTTGGTGACGACGACTTTGATGTGGCCCGCCGATTATTGGTCTTCTCAGCGAACGACGAAGTATCGTTGAAAGCCTATGTCAAGCAACTGATCCGCCATATTTCAAACCCAGTGACGACGGTGAAATCGGCGGACCTAGCCTACACGTTAGCTCAACGGCGGACACGTCACTTCTTCAGGGCTTATGCAGTGTCAGACGGAGCAATGTTCAAGGAGAGTCAGGTTGTATACGGGAAACTTGCATCCGCGCCTCGGATAGGCTTCGTCTTTACTGGCCAGGGAGCACAGTGGCCTCAGATGGGTCGGGACTTGATACGAAATTTCCCAAAGGCGAAGGAAACCGTGCGACATCTGGATCAAGCACTTCAGTCCATGTCTGATCCTCCCGCATGGAGTCTCTCAAAAGAATTATGTGAGCCACGGTCAGTGGAACACTTCCGGCTCCCTGAATTTTCCCAACCGCTCGTGACAGCATTACAGCTAGCCCTACTTGCTGTTTTGCATGACTTGGGGATAAGGCCTGCTGTGGTAGTTGGACACTCGTCAGGAGAAATCGCAGCAGCTGTTGCCGCAGGGAAGCTGACACAGGAAGAAGGCATTAAAGTTGCCTATTTTCGGGGCAAAGCAGCAAAAGATGTGCAAGAACAGCAGACTGTCAAGTTGGGAATGCTCGCTGCTGGCCTTGGCTCTCAAGATGTTCAGCCTTTCATTGATCCATTTGAAGGGGTTGACATCGCTTGCATCAACAGCCCAAAGAGCGTCACTCTCGCAGGTCGTTTAGATGACCTTGAAAGGATTGAAGCTGCACTTAAAGCAGAAGGTCATTTTGCTCGTGTCCTGATGGTGGATCTTGCATATCACTCCCGCCACATGAAGCTCATCTCCGATCATTATCGCAGCCTTCTTCTCCAGCATTGCCCTCATCTTTCGCCGCGAAGATCCCACCATGATGTCAAATTCTACTCAACTGTCCAAGGAGATTTGTGGGAAGATGGAACAGGTATTGACTATTGGGTCCGAAACATGTCATCGCCGGTCCGGTTTGCGCAAGCGGCAACAGCCATGCTGCAAGAAGGTGTTGCGGACCACCTGATCGAGTTGGGACCTAGTGGCGCTTTGGCTGGGCCAATAAAACAAATCAAACAGCAGTTGCCGCAGGATCCACCTCTTATTCAATACTCGCCTGCGTTGGAGAGAAGCCGTAACTCGACGGCTCCGCTCTTCGACTTGGCTGGGAAGATGTTCCTCGCCGGTGTTGACATCGACTTGGCAAAGGTGAACGGCATCGAGACCTCAGGGCCATCAAAGCCAAAGGTTGTCATCGACCTTCCGAACTATTCATGGAATCATTCCATCAAATATTGGCATGAGAGTCTCGCCAGTACGGACTGGAGATACAGAAAATTTCCTATCCACGACCTTCTCGGCACAAAGGTGCTCGGGACATCCTGGAAGGCGCCATCATGGAGACGGACGCTTCGGCTGAAGGACGTCCCTTGGATACGAGATCACACCATTGGGACCGACATTGTCTTTCCCGCTTCGGGATACGTTGCCATGGCGGTGGAAGCTATGTTTCAAACAGCGAAAGCTTCTGGCATGGAAAACTTTTCTGACATGGAGAATGTGAGCCAAGCTTCCTATCGGTTGCGAGACGTAAGATTGTTGCGGGCGCTTGTCGTCGATGAAGACGCCTCTCACCATCTTCATTTCTTCCTCAATCCGGCACACGGGCAAAACGACACTTGGTTCCAGTTCAAAATCTCGAGTCGTAAAGATGAGATCTGGACAGATCATTGCAGCGGCTTCGTTCGGATTGGTTTTACCGAGAGATTGGCAAGGAAGAAAGGCGACAACCTCGCCCCGCTTCGTCATCCATCACCAGCTACACTGTGGTATAAATCAATGCAGAGTGTTGGTTTCAACTTCGGAACCCGTTTCCAAAATCTGCTTGAGATTGAATCCGTCGCTGGACAGAGGTCGAGCCGGGCGAGGATAGCCTTCCCCCCTTTAGCTGCCCAGAAGAACGAGTCAAAATACGTGGTCCACCCAGCTGTATTTGACTCGTTCTTCCAAGCAGGAATACCTTCTCTTTACCAGGGCCATCGGACCCTGATTGACAAAGCACTTGTCCCTCATCTGATTGACGAGATTCTCATCAGCACCGGCATTGACACACCCACTACCGCCATAGCCACGACAAGTTCAGCTTTTACCACTGGGCGACGGGACAAAGCACAAAACTACACATCGAGCGCGGCTATTTACAACGAGGAAACGTGTCAGCTCATAGCAGAAGTGCGGGGACTGCACTACAATGTGCTACATGTTCCAGAGACCACTGAGAGCCGACCAACGTTCTTGAGGCCAAGCTGGAAACCGGATATCTCGTTGTTAGATAACCACACGGATCTCGAGACACTTGCAACATCAGCAGGGAAGGATGTTTCTTTGCTCTCTAGTGGCCTTCGCCTACCTCAGGTGGCTGGCTATCTGCTCTCACTCCTAAAATACAAAATCGCTCTTCCGTCGGTTCTTGACCTGGACCTCACAGCATTTTCTGGCGAGCATGAATCCCCATCTGATTTCAGCGCAGACGAGGCCAAGTCAGTGCTTGAAACTTGCACCCGATATATTTCTGCTTCAAGTACACCTGAGAATATGACAGACGCCCAAACGCGGCTTCAAAACATCAGGGGTGTTGAGTTCCACATTTACGACCCAACATCCCTGATTCAGCAACAACCTCCATTCAGTGCCGAGGATAAATTTGACCTCATAATCGTGCGTCTACCTCTTCATGAGACAGACAAGTTCGATGCCGCCTGCCGCGCGGTCACAAAGTTTTGTTCCCCTCACGGATTTGTTATTCTGGTACAGCAACATGACAGTTCCCCGGAATTGCTCTCCGAGTCATCATGGGCAAGTGTGGAATTGGACATGGAAACCGTGCTGTACTCGGCGGGGCTCAATCTTGAGGCAAAGGCCTTGTTCTCAGGTGTCTACCTCTGCACACCTTTCCCAACGCCAGAGGCCAAAAGTGCTGAAGCGTTCCGAGTCGATTTCCCGGTGGTCGATCTGTCAGGGGGAAGATCAATAGAGTGCTCAACCTTCCTTGACTCGCTCCAGACTCTCGGATGGAGGGGAAGCGCAGTGGATCTATCAACAGCAGCTCTTGGTTTGCCGGGAAGCGCAAACTCACTTGTCATCGTTGATGACCCCCACTCACCGCTGCTCGCCAATGTCACAAAGTCTGACTGGGGCCATCTCAGGAGCCTTCTGACACACGGCCACGACACGAAACTTATATGGCTCACATCTGGATCACAATTGAGCGTTTCGTCACCCTCAAATGCTCTTATCCACGGGTTTGCACGGAGCTTGAGGAACGAGGAGGCCACAATGTCTCTGACCACATTGGACCTATCCTCGTTCATCGATTCACATATTGCCTCCAAGGCAGTTCTTCAACTTCTCACAGCTCGAGGTGCTCTGGAAACGGAATACTGCGAGCGCGGTGGAGTACTTCATGTTAGCAGGGTATTGCCGGATGAGCCACTTGTGAGGGAAGTCGCGGAAGGCCAAAGCAAAGGCGCCGATCTGCGACATATGTGGCTCAGGAAGAAGCCGAAGACCGTAAGACTGTACTGTGAGAAAGTGGGTGCGATGGATTCGATTCACTTCAACGAGGTTCCAGACACAGATATGTCTCAGCCACTCGGTGATGGCGAGATTGAGGTTGAGATCAGAGCTGCAGGACTCAACTACAAAGATATTGCAACGACCCTAGGCCTTGTGCCTGAAAATGAGTATCTGCTGGGTCTCGAGGGAGCCGGAATCATTACTCAAGTTGGCGCTAACGTGACCTCCTACCGCATTGGCGACAGGGTTCTCGTTCACGGTAAAGGGTGCTTTGCAAACAGAAATCGCGTGCCGAAGGAGAATATCTTCCTGCTCCCGGACTGGATCTCTTTCGAGCAAGCAGCAACAATGAGTATCGTCTACTTTACCGCAGTTTACAGTCTGATGGAGATTGTTCAGGTCAGAAAGGGACAGTCTGTTCTCATCCACTCAGCCGCAGGAGGAGTTGGCATCGCCAGCATACAAATTTGCAAAATGCTAGGCGCAGAGATCTTTGCTACCGTAGGTAACGAGGAAAAGGCACGGTTCCTCATAGAAAAGTATGGAATTCCACCGGAACGCATCTTTTCGTCGAGAACAACCGGTTTCGGTGACGGAATTTGTTCCTTGACCAACGGTAGAGGAGTCGATTTCGTGCTCAACTCTCTTACAGGGAACTTGCTGGACGAGTCATGGAGGCTTCTGGCTGACAACGGCACCCTTCTTGAGATCGGAAAGCGAGATATTGTTGCCCGTCACAGTTTGTCCATGGAGCCGTTCGACAGGAATTGTTCTTACAAAGGGATTGATATCTCTCGACCCAGCATTCTAGATGACCTTCCCCTGGTCGAGCGAGTGCTCCAGAAGATTCGGCAACTTTTGGTATGGGGCCACATCAAACCGATTTCGCCCATGAAGGTTTTCTCTTTCATTAAGATCGTGGATGCAATGAGATATATGCGATCTGGAGAGCACATTGGCAAGATTGTCATCTCCGACGGGGAGACTGTGGAAGACATCAAGGTGCTAGTTCGCCGGGCACCACACTCGTTGAATTTTTCACCAAACTCCGCATACTTGATCGCCGGCGGGTTGAAAGGTCTTTGCGGAAGTCTTGCCATTTACATGGCGAGATGCGGAGCCAAGCACCTCATCACAATGTCAAGAAGTGGTGCCGAGGATGATCGTTCACGAAAAGTGGTGGAAGACTTGACAAATCTTGGCGCTGCCGTGACAGTTGCCAAAGGCAATATCTCAAATCTAAATGATGTGACTCGGATCTTCCAACAGTCAACACTGCCCATCAAGGGAGTCATACAGGGCGCCATGCTGCTGAGGGTAAGTCCTTCACAATCAAAGTGCCCCCCCCCCCTGAACGCCATAGCTAACATACAGCACCCCAGGACAAAACTTTCGAGTCTATGACGCACCAGGAATACCATGAAGCCCTAGCCTCCAAACTCGCCGGCACCTGGAACCTTCATACGGCAGCGGCTGAGCTGTCCTCAACTAGTCACAAACTCGACTTTTTCACCATGCTGTCCTCCATCTCCGGAGTCGTAGGGACAGCAGGTCAAGCCAACTACGCAGCAGGCAATAGCTTCCAAGACGCTTTTGCGCGCTATCGCCACTCTTTGGGGCTCGCGGCGCATACAGTCGACCTCGGCATAGTTCAAGACGTTGGATACATGAGTGAACATCAGGCCCTCACCGACCGGGTCCGCAGCCGGAGTCAGTTATCAGGCATCAATGAGCGACAGCTTCACGAAATCCTCCGACTATCCATTCTCCAACAAACCGTCGGGCTCAGCCCAGATCCACAGAGTAGAAGTCAGATGATCACCGGCTTGCCGTTTCCCCTGCCGGAGGATTCCCCCGTCTTGGCTGATAGAAGATTCCATTCGCTGCTTAGACCAAGTCACTCACAAGATAGCACAGGAAGCGGAGCAGCGGATAAGGGGGAGGGGGTTCACGTGTTCCAGTCTATGGTGAAGGCGGGACTTCCTTCTGAGAAATTAGTTGGGGAGGCGATCAAGTTGGTGAACAAGCAGATGGTGAGAGTCCTCGGACTTTCGGCTGATATGGAGGCGTCAAAATCGTTGAGCAGTTACGGGATCGATTCGCTAGCGGCTGTGGATTTGAGGAATTGGTTCAAGACGAGGTTGGGAGCTGAGTTGACTACGCTGGACGTGTTGAATGCTTCAAGTTTGGAAGGTCTATGCGTGAAGGTTGTTGATAAATTGGTGGTGGGTAGGAAGAAGGAATAATTCGCAGCTCACGGACTTTGCCTTTATGTCGAACTCTTCTGATTTTCATTTTATTTAGCTCTCATTGTTGCTGATTTAATTTTTCTTTCTTTTATTGTGAAGGGAGCGGGGGCTTTTTTAATATTGGGCGTCGCCTGTTGAATATTTATTGCTATAATTTCATAGATTATGTCACAAAAGGCTAAGTCTACCTCAGATATCCTGGAAAACTATGGGCGGTTTTTTTTTTTTTTTTTTTTTGGGGGGGGGGGGGGGGGTGTGGGGGGGGGGGCGGGGGAAACAAAAAAGAAAAAAAAATATTGTTCACAGACAATTGAAAAAACTTAATATTTTTTTCAAAAAAAAAAAAT